>JAPYZD010005189.1:0-10800 GCA_030522725.1 Ichneumoninae sp. B BG-2022a | reverse complement strand
GCGTGTGCGTGTGCGTGTGCGTGTGCGTGTGCGTGTGCGTGTGCGTGTGCGTGCGCGTGCGCGTGCGCGTGCGCGTGCGCGTGCGCGTGCGCGTGCGCGACGAGAAAAATTCAAACCGGTATAACTCGAGAACGCCTTGACCGATCAAGCTGAAATTTGACATACATCATGTGTGATCAATAGTCAACATTTGGTCGAAATTTCGTCAAAAATGTTCAGTCGTTTTTTTTTTATACGCCATTTTTTATTTCTTCAAAAATGTCTGTTCGCGCTCTAGCGCTCGCTATGTTTTAGCTACCGGGCTAAAAACACGTACACAGATGGAATATGATTACCCGACGATCCCATTAAAATGTCAAGAGAATGGGTCGATTCGGTGCTTTTAAGAAGCTAGATAAAGAGGCATCGCTAGGAATTCTGGAATGAAAATCGAAAGGACAAAGAAAGATTCAGGAGCGCATACTTCCATGTATTTTTTCGCGCCAAACGTAGATTCGACAAAGTGAAACGTGACGATGTTATATTTTTTTACGCACTGAACCTGAATCGGTCAGCTGTTTTGCATAAAAGTCTAAGACGTTGACGTTGAAAAAAGTTGAAAATTGACATTTTCATATCGCATCCTCAATGAGGTTGAAAATTGAAATTTTCAAATCGCTTCCTCATAAAAGCTGAAAATAGAAATTTTCATATCGCTTCTTAATAAAACTTGAAAATTGAAATTCGCGAAGCTTCCTCTATGAGGAAGCCAAAAATACAGACAATGCTTCCTCATAGAAGAAACTTCGGGAATTTCAATTTTCCAGTTTTATAAAGAAACGATATGAAAATTTCAATTTCCAGCTTTTATGAGGAAGCGATATGAAAATTTAAATTTTTTTAGGAAAATGCTTGTTAAACCACCATGGAAATAAAGTATATTCGAAAATACATTCAAGATGTATTATTTTTATACTTAAAATATTTCTCAGAAATATGGTATATTACGGAGATAAGAGATTGTATACTTGAAGAGTACACGATGTAAAATACTTGTTCTTATATATTTTCCATACGGTTTATATAATTTTGATGACATGTCTATAATATTGAAACATATATGAAAAAATATGTTAATTTTATATTAAAAATACATCGACTGTACATCGAACAGTATAAATGACATATATCATCATCCAGAATTTATGCTTGCAAATTCAAAATCTTATGAAATGGCAATAGAAACTGTTTATTAAACTCAACATGTTATTGCCCTGAATACAACAATTTTGTTTGCCATTGTTGATTTTTGTAGCTCATATTTATGGGACTCGAAGGATTATGAAGATTGAATTACGTTAAAATCAATTTAGCTATCGGAATTTTATGATGTGTTGAATCTATTGAAAAAGTTAGTTGAACTGATTTTTTTATTCCTTTTACTCACAAAGTGTCCTCTGCAAGAAAACCAAGCAATTTCAGAATATGCTTTATTATAGAAGAATCTTTGTGAAAAGAAAAAAAAACACATAACAAAGAAATGTAACAATTTTGATTCTCAGAGTACATTTTTGCTTCTAATAATAAGCGGTGCTGAAAAACATTTTTTGCATATCATCGCGGTAAACATGTCTATGCATGAAAATTTATGTACTTACAACTCACAAAACAATGTGTTAGAGTCTACCATGCCTTATTTATAAGTTTCCAAAATTTTATTCTGAACTATTGAATAGCCAAGTGGATGTTGTCGCAGATTATAAGTCGCAAGGCACCCCGTTCGAATCTCCACCAATGTCAAAAATTTGTTATCGTTCTTCAGCTATTCGTATACTATGTGGATCAACCTCTAAAACTTATCACGATATCTATCTGATTTTTTTTTTTTTTAATTAAATGGTAGTAATTTTTATGTATATGATAGTATTATAACTATATTGAATATTATAAAAATATCTTGACAAGATAAATCCACACTACAAAGTGTGCGTTTTTAAGGGTCTTTTCAGGGCGTACGCCACAGTAAATGGGAAAAAAACGCATGCATATTTCGTGATGTTTTTTCCCAGTAAATATACGCTTTATCGATTTTATTCGTTTAGGGCCGAAGGAGGATACATTAAAGAATATTTAGGAATTTTTTCATTCCAGTTTAGTGTTATTATCTAGTTTTTTTATCAGTCGGCGTACATTTTTTAAAAGTTCTTTTACGGTATCCCCGATTTCAACTTCTTTTATCAGAAACAAACAATTCTAATTATTTCTTCACAAACGATATATAACGCGGTCCTTGACGAGACAAAAGAAAAAAATCACAAAATGGCGGCCATTTGAAAAAAGTCGATTTTTACCCATTTTTCAACGCTTTGTTTTTTTAACAATTTTTTTTAAGTATGAAAACCATCAAGGACTAAAAAATATGTTGCAGTATATCGGTACAAATTTTCATAAAAATCCATCAAGCCATTTATGAGATATCAGGGACACCGATTTTGAAAATCACGTATTGAGAAAAACGCATTCAAAGTTCGGCCGCGCTAAAAATATGGATAATGGGCGCGAGTTCTAATACCCATTTTTTTAAATGAATAATGTAGATGAGTTCCATTTCTTATATCTTTTTAAATGGATAATGGGGCAAGATCCAGTACCCATTTTTCAAAAAATGATTAATGGGGCGAAATCGATTACCCATTTTTTGAAAAATGGATAATGGAGGAGAGTTATATTACCCATTTTCAAAAAACGGATATTGTAGGATGCCCATTTTTCAGAAAAATGGATAATGGAGCCGATCTCTATTACCAATTTTTTGAAAAATGGATAATGGAGACGAGTTCCATTACCCATTTTTTGAAAAATGGATAATGGAGGTGAGTTCCATTACCCATTTTTTGAAAAATGGATAATGGAGGTGAGTTCCATTACCCATTTTTCAAAAAATGGATAATGAAATGCATAATCCAATACTCAACAAATGCATTATTCGCAATTCTGAGTGAAAGAATAGGTGCATACTAGCAAAGAAGAAAGAGTTTTGCGTAGACAAATGTAAAAAGATGCTCTCGATCACATTGTTCGAGCTTTTTGCTCTACGGATCTGGCATCGACGACCCTGTGTGAGTATAAGAAAATTATCGGGTTTTATTTTCAATTTCATAAAATTCAAAGATAATTGAAAGATCTGAAATAATCATACGTATTCAGAAAAATGAACGAATTATTTTCACGAAAAAATTGGGTTGCAGCGAAATTTGTTGACAATTTTTTTTTCATCAGTTTGTTAATAATATTTTGGAATTATTATTGTGCAAAATTAATCTTTTGAGTACCTTTAATATGCATGCATTTTTCCAGATTTTTATACAATTGAGAAGTGTTCTCAAACTTATGTGAAATGAGCGCTAAGCACCCAAACTCTTCGCGTTTTTCTGAAACTTGTCATATTTGAAGTCCGTGTTCATGATAACTCAAAATCTACTGGGCCAATCGTTTTGAAATTTCGCACAGTACTTCTTCACATAATTCACCAGGTATTGTCGAGAGCTTTTTTGTTTTTTTAAATAAATACTAATTTTTCAACAACAAATAAGGCAATTTTTTTTAGCGAAAATCGGTTTTTCAGCTCCCAAGTGCTACGAAAAATTGAAAAATCGAATAAAAATCCTGTCGTCATTACCAAAAGAAACATTTCCTTTAACAAATGCATTTTGATTTTTTTGTTTCAGATGATTCTGTTGCGAGTTATGATGAACACCGCAAATCAACTTTTTTTCGAGGCCCCTCCGGAGACTCATTGTCACTCGCTCAATTTTGAATATTTTGCAATGAAAATTTATGAAAATGTTGTTCAAATGTTATATTATTATATGGAAATTTACTGAATAAACGAACACTATCTGTATCGCCAAAAAAAAAAATTTTAAAACATACCTTTTTTCACCGAATTAACCTTACCCCGCCCTTAATCGCTTCAGCCGTTCCCAAACGGTAGGGACAAGAATGCTGAAGAATTTTTATTTTTTTTTTACTAATCTTTATCCATTTTATCAACCAAACGACTTAAACAAAGGTTTTTAAATTTTACATACACACCATATACAATTCTTAAACAGCATAAAACAGGAAAAACCCGAAATTCATTTTATAAAATTATTATTATTTTTTATGAGGCTGACCCTGGACGATGAAACAAAAATTCTTACATGAAACAAAATATTCACTTTATACCATAAATCGGATATTATAACATTTTCCTTTATACACTCGAAGATCAACACCCGCGAAAGAAATTACAATTTTTATTTATTTATTATTCTAATAAGAAACCGAATTCATAGAATTTATTTGTAAATCACACTCGTGGAGGCCAGTACAAACAATAGAATAGATGTCATAAATTATAACCAAGCGCAAAGCTTAACTTGTATCGCGCGTCTTTTTATCTCCCAATTAACATCAAAGAGCCGTATCATGCGTACCTTGTATACAAACAACACGCCTGTCTAATGTTGGTCATAATATAGTGTGACGTGGTACGTCACAAGCCTTTCCCCAAAATCGGCTCGAGTCCGCCGCTCACCCAACGTTAGACCCGGATAATTTTACGTATTTTTTCTAGTGTATACTTTGTGTAAGATAGAGTTTAAATTCCCGTTTTTTCCCTCCCGTTACCCTTTTGTGTGAATGTGCGCGACTCGAGGACAATATCGACATCCCTCTCCCCCTCTCGACGGCCAACGATGAAGGAACAGCAAAGGAACGAGAGCCGACGTGTTGACGCTGAGGAAGGTAGGAAGATCGTGGACGAGGGGAAAAAGCCGCCAACAAGACTGTCCGAAAAAGCCGCCTCGAAAAGCCCGCCGAAACGCTGCCACCTGCCGCCCGCTGGGATCGTCGACGCACGGCATCGATTGACGATCCAGCGGGGCCTCTGTCGCCACCTCCCGTAGACCGGAGGAAAAATGCCCGTCCATGACTCCGATTATCGACCGATGCTGACGCACAGGTGCTCTCGTTCCCCCACCACCCGCGCCAACGCCGACGAAGACGAAGACCCTGCCATGTCCCTTACTCTCCGAGCCGAGCCGCGTGACGTATGGACGTGTCTGTGAAACCGGGAGACATTAATTTTAAGTTAAGAAGAATATTGTATAGTGTGTTGATTGAGTGAGCCCCGAAATTGTACATAAGTTTCTGTCGATTTTTTCCCGAACCCTTCCACTCGTTCCCCCCCCCCCCCCCCCCCCCCCGCCCCCCCCCCCCCCCCCCTCCCCCGAATATCCCGTATTCTATTAGAAATTACTATTGAAAGATTCTGCCTCGTGGTCGACATTTTCGTTACACGAGCAGAAAGGTATCGCGCGCGTGGTGAGCGGCGTAAAATTCGCATAAGTGATATTTAGTTAGGTAAAGTTTTCCCATCGATCCCCGTTCAGACTTTGAGACATTTTTTTTGTGTAAAGGATTAAGACCGAGGTAATTTGTTAAGAAGCCCTGGACAGTGCCCTCGGCCTGAGAAGTCTCATCCCCCCCTCCTTCCCCCATTCCCACTAGCCGAGTGCCGTGAAAGACAATATCTTTTTCTTCTGTTTTTCTTTTTGTTGTTTCCGATTAAACAAATCAAGAGTTCCGGTGCTACACCGTTACAGTAACTGGCGCCCAAAAAAATTTGTTAACATTTTGATTTATTTCTCCCTTTTTGACATTTTTCTGAGTTTGGCAAATTAAGACCAATATTGTGTAGAATATTCACCGGCCAGCCCTCCCCTCCTCCCAGCGATTAACCCATGCGAATTGCCGTCCCGGCGATTATTATCAGTTCCATTATTTCCGTAAGTTATTGATTATTTTTCTATTTTCTTATTTTTATTCCGCGTATTGATTATCTCTTTTTGTTACTTTTGAATTCTTTGCCCTTTTCTCTTATTATTGATTATTATATTTGTTATTGCGAACACTTTTTTTTCTTTCTGAGTATTATTGAGATTGTTTATTTTATTTTGTTGTTTATCATTCACCGAACAAATTTATTATTAAAAGTCACTTTTCCATGTTTTCTACACAAAATTTTGGTGTGTTATTTCCCCCTTTTCCCTCGCCCTATATTTCCCGGATTGCCCCGAATTTCAGATTGGAGAAAGTAAAGTATCATTACAATAGAAATGAAGCGTATAGCGCAACGGGCAATTATTACAATGAATTGCGACAACAGATGGTCGTGCGTATTGCGAAAAAGCGAAGCTTTTTTGCCATTTTCTTTAGTTTCCAAGATTGTGCATCGGACATCCGTATCAAACTTTAAAATTTGCCAATGAATCAAAATATCCTTCGCCGTCTTAATTCATTACATAGTTGACATATAGCCTAAAAAATTTTAAATTATTTAGACATCTGTAAATAAGTTTTGCCAATAAAATGTTTTAAACTTTTATCTGCTTTTTCGCGAAAATGATTACACGAAATTGTGAATAAGAATTCAGAGCGGAAACGCGAGGTGTGCATAAAATTTCGTAGTGCGTAGCGCAACGTATGAATACCATTTCAGAGCACGTAGTACGACGTGTCAATAATTTTGCGAAGAGTACAGTGCGATATGTACACGCTGCGAGTGCCTTCAAAAATGTCACTGCGGGATATCTTCACGAAGTATGAGCGATAAAAATTCAAAACGAGTTTTGAGAAACAAAACCTCAAAACGAAGTTTAAGCAAGAAAACCTTAAAACGACGTTTGAACCACAAAACCTCAAAAGACGAGTCCCGATGGGGCTCCAAGCCCCGAAGGGGCTTGTTTCGCGACATTTTCTTCCGCGGCTGTGCTTGCGTCTATCAGGTCCATCATAATTTTTTCTAGCCGTTGCCCGTATGCTAATACCGTCTCGTTCGGTTTTTGTTTGCTAGTATTAAAATCAACCCGTAGCGCGGCGACTGTCCGTAACGTCCCGTAAAGGGTGGTCATTTCCTCTTAAAATGTTTTAAAACTATCTATATTTTTGTATTTGATGTCTTTTGTATTTTGATGTAAGTCGGTTTTGTCGGCCGCGGCTACCTTCCTGTCGGCATAGCCGTACGCGTTTATAATATTGTCTACCACCTCGGGCTTTGACCCTTCGAAACGAGGAATTAAAGACCTCGCCTCCTTCAATGTCATGGATACGACCTCGTTCGGCATTTCGGGCGGTTCTAGTACGGTGTTATCAAGCAAAGAAAAATCTATTAAATTAATTTCGTAATTTCTTTTAGTCTCGATAGGATCGTAAAACTCGTGTTCGGTTTCGCGCGAGATGTCGGGTAACTCTCGCTCTAACCCGGAGAATTTTACGCGTTTTTTCGGATGAATATTTTCTTCCGGCTCTACGGTTTCGAAATTTAGAATATTATTTATGAATGAATCTAGTGACCTTGACAGTACTCTTGTACCTGGTAATTCTTCTACCTTCTGGTAGTCTTCGGGAGTCCTGGGTTGGTCTCCCCTCGTCGATCCTCGGGATGACGGGATCAGGCTCGGTTATTCGCAACTCAACGTCTGCGTGTTGAACTTGCGTCGGTGACTCCTTTCGACGTCTGTGTTGTCGAGACTCTATGTCACCGGAGTTGGTGAATTTTTCCGTGCGTGTCGATATGCTGACGTATGCACTGGCTTTTCGGCACTTGCCGTCGTTGCCTCCTTGTTATGTTTGGTTACAAGACTTTTGGCGGAACCCACCGCTGCCACCAATTTTGTTGTACGTGAGGACAATCGTTGCCAAATTAAGAGTAAAAACTCAAGCTTGTTTATACAAACTAAATAACAAGTTTAATTCAAAAGTTGTAAAGAATTTTTTCGTCGTCAACATTTCGTATTACAGTTGTTCAATTTTCTGAACATGAGCCTAAACCTTAGACCAACCTCTCTGTTCTCTAGTCGAGTTCAGACTGTCAATTTCCCGATCGCGATCCGCGAGGTGCAAATTGACACGTCTGCAATTTTGATTTACTTCCTTTATTTCGACATCGAGAATCGGCTATCGTTCGATTCTCGCTCAGCACGATTCCCCAATGCCGGGTGCATTAACCTGGCATCTTACTCGGCGAATTCCTACGCGTGTCCGCTTTGCGACGCGGTGAATTTGCCAGTAAGTATTTCCCAATGTATTCTCCAATTTACTTAATATTTCTTTAGTTTTAATAGATGAAAATAATTCGGGGTACAACAGTCGCTACGTATCCTGGGCGAAACGGCTGCGTGCGAGTGGCCTCCGTGAAGACAGCAACATCGACCATCAAGAGGCCGGTGGCGAAGCTCTGCGTGCTCGTCAAGAGGGAGCATCTCGAGAAGAACGAGAAAACGCAGAACTAGGCAACTTAAATTTCGTCGAGGGACGAGGCGGCCGGAATGTTCGGGATTTCGCGCTCTATTTTGCCCGACGAGCGTTCGACGGTTGGGCATAAGGCCATTGCCCGGGAGCGCTGACCTCCGATCCGAAATCGATCAGGTGATCGATGGCCAACGCTTCTTCCCGTGCCCGCTGAAAGGGTCAGCTGCCGATACCTCGACGGGTTCGCAACGGGACCCACGCACGCTCGCTCTGAAAGGCGCCCAGTTATCACGTCTAATTACGTTTGCTGTTAGTTGTTGTAATTATTGATTTTTTAAAGTTTAAATTAAAGCAGTATTACTCTCGTGTTGCTAAGCAGTGTCTCCCGAGTTGTTATTTCACCGAGCACTCCTCCTACGATCCGACAGGCAGTCTACGCTATAAAATGACAATTTATTGAATATATATTTTTATACATATACAGGGTGTCACAGAATCCCCGCACCGCCTGTAAGTGGAAGGTAGCTGGTGGGCGCCGGAGGAACCTCGCGGAAGCGGATCGCTCAATTCGGAATAGTTTTGGAGTTACGAGCGATTGAAGTTGACCAGTCAGAGCGTTCCGATTCCGCGAGACCGAAGCCGAAGCGAGCGTTCGAACCTGAGTGCAAGTGGCGATGCGCGCTTGTTTCCGTGAGGCTCACCGCACGGGTCTCGGGTGTACCGGGCAGCGAGGCGGCTGCCGCTGCTGCTGCGGTATTTCGATAGGTTTCGCTGACACACGATCAGCCGGATAATGTCGTAATGTTAGGGCAAAATAATAACAAGGTTATTACGGATCCAAAATTAATTATGTATTTATTATTAATTAATAAATACAATACAATTAATAATGAATTAATTATTAATCAGTAATAAAGAATAAGTTATTCAATTTTAAAAATTCTGATCAGGTATGTATGAATTACAGATTGGCAATAATAGTATTATTAACAATAATTATTTGTTAAAAATAAATCCTTAAGAGCATGTGAAACACGTTCTCAGCGTGTCTCTCTCGCTCCGCTCAGAGCGCCACTGATGCTATCTCTCTCGCACTCCCATAGTGTTACACATGCTCTTAACAATTACAATGACTTTAGCAGGATAATTAAATTACAGTTTTTTTTAGTTGAAAATTGAAATTTTCATATTGCTTTCTCACAATGTTCTTTTATTCGCAAAGCTTCTTCTATGAGAAAGCCTTTTCTGTGGTTTTGGTTTTAACAAATTGCGCACACGTACACGCAAACGCACACGCACACGCACACGCACACGCACGCATACGCATCCGGACGCCAACTAAAAATTACATTTCTGAATGTTTTCGACCATTTCCCTGTAAGCTGACATTACAATCTCGAAATTTTTTTTTTCAATCAATCAATCAATCATTTTATTGCGTATAAAAGAGTACAGAGGCCTTGTTGCAAGGGGAGGCTTCTTAAAACTAAATGCACAGTGAGAAACTTATATCCGAGAGATCAATGACGAATAATGTGTTAAATTAAGAGCAAAAAGCCACTACTCATTCAGCATGAAGGCACGTAGCTTAAGGCTGTTTGATACATAAAAGAATCGTGCTTTTAAAGCGCGGGGCTTCGAATTCTACACTAACGTAGTACACAGATTTCTCTCACAAGGAAACATTCCCAAGTGTCCGACCCCGATTTCGATCATTTTTATATATGTTGTAGAACTCGGAAATTTAAGGGACACGTATTTTTTTATCATCCCTCGTTGATATATACGGGGTGAAACAGCCCCTCAAAGTTTGGCAGAAAACAATCTTTTTTTTTTCATAGAAGCACTAGACAATTATGAATGTATACATATATCTCGAGCCAACAGGACTCAGAAATGGTAGTGTGCATCACGGACGCACCCCTTTAAGGGGGTAAACTACCCCTATCTAAATCTTTTTTTGTTTTTTTTTTCGGTGAAAAATAATCGAACTGGAATACAAATAGCATCGTTTTGAAGCTAAAATGATATTACAGTTTACATGTTTTTGGTTTTTTCCGAAAAACCACCATATATATACCTGTTTGACCAGGTATATATATTTCAAGGCTTTCAATATTTCCCATAGAAGCACCCGATGGATTTCAATAAAATTTGGCAAGCATATATTTCAGAGCAACAGAATTAAAAAATGATACCGTCGGACACGCGCCCACCCCTTTGGGGGGGTAAACCACTCTGATAATTTTTTTTTCAGGATAAAAGAACCGAAAAAAAATAAATCGTATACAGCCGATACTTGCATAAAAAAAACTCCCGTTTTCGCTTGGAGGGCGAATTCCTAAAATCCTGTAAACTCTGTGATGTGGTACATCACAAGCCTTTCCCCTAAATCGGCTCGAGTCCGCCGCTCACCCAACGTTAGACCCGGATAATTTTACGTATTTTTTCTAGTATATATTTTGTGTAAGCGTTTAAATTCCCATTTTTTCCCTCCCGTTACCTCCTGTGTGAATGTGCGAC
>JAPYZD010005188.1:0-10230 GCA_030522725.1 Ichneumoninae sp. B BG-2022a | reverse complement strand
CATAACTATCCATAACTATCCATAACTATCCATAACTATCCATAACTATCCATAACTATCCATAACTATCCATAACTATCCATAACTATCCATAACTATTCATAACTATTCATAACTATCCATAACTATTCATAACTATCCATGACTATCCATAACTATCCATAACTATCTACAACTTTCCATAACTATCCATAACTATCCATAACTGTCCATACCTATCCATAGCTACCCATAGCTATCCAGAGCTATCCATAGCTCTCCCCAGTTATCCATAACTATCCATAGCTACCCATAACTCCCCAAAGTAATCGATAGCTATCCATAGCTATCTATATCCATCCACAGCTATACCCAGGAAATTACAAGCCAGAATCTCACGAACGCCCAAATAGTCCATCGAACCTTCGATGGGCCTCGGTCAAAGTCCCGTTTCCACTACCCAGGTGGGGTAGGTCTGGTCGGCGGTCAGTACCCCAGCAGGACCAAACCCTACCCGGCTAACGTCATTCCCGCATGACCGCGGTAATTGAACCGCCGTGACGCGATTATTGATGTTCCATTATTGTCTTCACTCATCCACCGTCATCATTAGTGTTCCATTTAACCTGTCATCCGTTTAACACGATCATTCACAGGCGCAGCGTCGAATCGTCCGGTATATAAAAGTCTTCATCTTCATTGTTCGGTTTCACGACACGCTCCTCCATTCGCCCCGCTGGCATTTAATTCGTCGGTTATGCGTGCCCTTTACGCTTCGACAGTTAACTCCGATGCGCGCCCACTGTGCGTGTATTAATAATTCCTCATGCGGGTCTCTCACGAGCCAGTTACCGCGTGTCATTTTAATTTCGTTCCGTGACCTACGACCGGTGCTTCCGCTATGCTCGTGGAACGAATTACTAGCATGTTCGGGGAGTTAAAAAAAAAAAAAAGATCCCCGAATCGTGAGTCGGAGGCTTTTGAGGATCAACCACACCCCGCCAGCGGGAACAACGCGATAATTTTATTACGGATAGATGCCAGCTGGAAGCGTGCGCAGCCTCCTCCTCGGACGATGTTCCGCGGCGAAGCGTGTGTTCCAAACTGAATTGGGTCTCTCGGTTGCCTGGAACCCACCCCGATTCGATTTTGTTACGTGCCATGCCGCGGGGGTTATCGAGGACGCTTTTTTTATTCCCTGGATTCGCCTCGACGAGCATGTTGCCCGTCGAGCGACACGACTTTTAGGCACTTCCTGTATAGCTTCGTCTCTCGAGCCTTCCAGGCTTATTCCGTCCCCGTCGCTAACCGTGCGGCGTGAGAACACCTAAATTCCACCGTCCCACCTCTCGTGAGCCGTAGCGAAAATCAGATTACCGGTCGGGAATCTAATAAAACGATATTGAGGGCAGGTATCCAAGTAAACGCAGGAAAAAATAGGTGAATTCTGGGATTTTTTATTTCTCGGCAACCAACGACTCGATCACGTCCGGTTTTTTTATTGCGAACGATGTACATCAGGCTATCGTGAGGATTTCTTTTGATAAGCTTTTTGATATGCTTTTTGATAAGCTTTTTGATAAGCTTTTTGATAAGCTTTTTGATAAGCTTGTTGATAAGCTTGTTGATAAGCTTGTTGATAAGCTTTTCCATCGACTTTTCCATACACTTTTCCATCAATTTTTCCATCAATTTTTTCATCAATTTGTCCATCAATTTTTCCATCAATTTTTCCATCAATTTTTCCATCAATTTTTCCATCAATTTTTCCACCAATTTTTCCATCAATTTTTCCGACCCAGAACCCGCCTTTTCAAGAGACACAAATCCAAGCCCATCCCAATCGACCCATCGTCAAAGGCGCATTCGCCAAATGTATACCAACCGATTAAACCCAGAATCCTCCTCGACATCAGAGTAAACAACATTGTAAAATTTTAACGCAGACGGTATAACCCAACTCTCGGCGGTCGTGACCTGCGGTCCGTGGAACGCGAGTTTCAACAAGCCCGTCATACTGCAGTTCGAGCATTGCGCGATGCTTCATCCCTCGACATGGGAATTGAGCGTCTGGGCAACGAACGATCTCGACGCTGAGGAAACCGCCGCCCCACAGGGTTCAAAGGATCAGCCGATAACGTGGACGAGGGTCTTGACTCTCGGCAACGAGACCATCAATACCCCGCTGTTTACCCAACTGGACCACGCCGAGGCTTTCATAGTGACCGAGCAGCTGCGCGGCTACGTCCTCGCCGGTCAGAGCGTCGACGGAGCGATGGCGACGAAGAGGCTGCGACTCGCCCTCTTCGCCAGTCAGACCGGCCAATGCTCCGTCAGGGTCTACGCGATCGAGGACACGAAGGCCGCGATGAAGACGATCGTCGATCGGGAGACCCAGGTCCGAGGCTATCTCCTCGACAAACCCAGGACTCTCGTCTTCCAGGACAACGGCGAACCGCTCAGGGTCACCCTGGAGGAAGTCGGCAACGAGTGGCAGAGCAAATCGCCCACCGATCGCCAGGAGGTCGACTTCCGGGACGTTTGGAACTGCCAGGAGAACACTGCGCACGTCACCTTCGGACTCGACACGGCGTTCGGACCGTCGACGACCAGAAGCTACAAACTCCAGGTCTCCCAGGGCAACGCCGACGCTCGTCAGGTATTCAGAATCGTCTACGACGGCGCCAAGCAACTCGTGTCGTCGGGCAGCGTAACGAGACCTCTGAGGGAAGTCACGGTCGTTAGCAGCGGCCATGCCAACAACGCCACCACCGACTCGGCGGCCATGAGACCCTTCCGATTCACCAGGTCCCTCAGGAAACAACTTTGCCAGTGTCTCGATCCACCGAATGCTCTTGGCAACGACTGGCGGATGCTCGCCCAGAGACTCCAAGTCGATAGGTCAGTGACACAAGGATTGATTTTAATTAATATATATTTTTTTGATTATTTGATTGATATGGAAGGATCTATGTTTTAAAAATTATAAAATTATAATTATAAATGTTTATGATATTTCGGTAATATTAAACTCACAAGGAATTTACCGACTACGAAAAAACGAACGAATCTTAAGGGTGATTTAGCCGTCTGAAGGGGGTCCCTCGTCAGACAATATTGTTTTTGGTTCGTGTTGAGGTGAAATATATTCGTGTCATATTTCGTTGACATCTTTCGATAGGTCAGTGACACAAGGATTGATTTTGATTAATATATATTTTCTTTTTTTGTTTATTTTATTGATATGGAAGGATCTATGTTTTGATAATTATAAAATGATAAATGTTTATGATATTTCGGTAATATTAAACTCACAAGGAACTGATCGATTACGAAAAACTAACAAATCTTAAGGATGGTTTAGCCGCCTAAAGGGGGACCCTTGTCAGACCATATTGTTTTTGGTTCGTGTTGAGGTGAAATATATTCGTGTCATATTTCGTTGACATCTTTCGATAAGTCAGTGACACAAGGATTGATTTTTATTAATATTTTGTTTGGTTTATTTGATTGATATGGAAGGATCTATGTTTTAAAAATTATAAAATTATAAAATTATGATTATAAATGTTTATGATATTTCGGTAATATTAAAATCACAAGGAATTGATCGATTACGAAAAAAACGAACAAATCTTAAGGGTGGTTTAGCCGCTTAATGGAGAACCCTTGTCAGACAATATTGTTTTGGGTTCGTGTTGACGTGAAATATATTCGTGTCATACGTCGTTGAAATCTTTCAATAGGTCACTGGCACTCGGATTGATTTTGATTAATATCATTTCTTTTTTTTATAAATTGTTTTGGACAAACCTACGCAATGTATTTCCAAAAAGTTAGACTCAAGAGGAACCGTTCATTTACGAAAAAAAAAAATCTTAAGGGTGGTTTAGCCACCCAAGGGGCTGGACCCTCGTCGGACATAATTGTTTTTGGATCTTCGTGTCATATTTCATTGACATCCGTCGATAGGTCACTGGCTCTTGGATTGATTTTGATAAGCATCTTTTATTAAAATTAATTTTCATTAAAAATTCCTTGGGCACTCGGGAATGTTACCTTGCCGCGTCAAAACTCCATCGGAAGACTTCGGAATTTTCTCAATGTCACCATCCAAGATACTTAAATACCAAACCCACGAGAAACTCGTTTACGAAAGAACAAGTTAAGCGTTCGTTTACGAAAAAAAAATCTTACGTTTGGTTCAGCCTGCCAAGGGCTTGGACCATTCTCAGAAAATATTGTTTTTGGATCCCACTTAAATGACACAAATTCGTGCCATATTTCATTGAAACCTGTTGACTGCTCCGAAAGTAATCAAAATTTAATTAAAATTTTTCCTCAAACTTGGCCGCCTCTTTCACCCCTTAAATGGTCACCTCCGCCTATAAAAAAAAAATTTCTTCTCCATCTCCGCACCAAAATCTCTCCATCAAAATTACTCGGGCACTCGGGAATGTCGCCTCGCCACCCAAAAGCCCCACTCGAAGACTTCAGATTTTTCCCAATGTCCCCGAGATACCAATCTTCCATGATTTAACCCGCATCTCTCGATTCCTATGAATATTAATGTTTATTTTTTTTAACGATCGACCAGGTATATCAATTATTTCGCGACGAAGGCCAGTCCGACGGAGCACATCCTGGATCTGTGGGAGGCGAGGCACCGCGAGCCGAGCGCGGTCACGGATCTGCTCAATCATCTCAGGGTCATGGGAAGAACCGACGCCGCTACGATACTCGAGGCTCAGCTCGGCGCTTGGCTCTAAGCCCAGAACGCCACTAAAAAAAAATAAATAAATAAAAAAAATAAAAATAAAAAATCGAACTTAGTGCCACGAATCACGAACTTAATAAAAAAGCGATAATCGTCGGCTAGTGATAACGGGACAGTGACTAAACTATCGAGAGCAGTGCATGAGCTCACGCGACCAGTGAACCTCAATCGTCCGAGCGGCGGTCGAGAAACGACAATTTACGAACTCGTGCGGCAAAGGCTTTGGGAAAAACTATCGCAGAGACGTTCGAAGGAAAAAAAAAAAAAAAAAAAAAAAAAATTGAGAAAATAAATTCCAAGGGACATCGAAGGCGGCGTCCCATCGAAACACTGCCTTAAACGCTTTCGACGCAACAAGGGGCCTCGTGCTCTTGTTCTTGAATCTGTAAATATAGGCCTCGCGCGTCGGCGGAGCGGCCGGGACGGTGAGCGGGAAAGAGTCGGGGGCGTTGCATAAAAGCGAAAGAAAAATAAATAAAAAAATTAATTCCTCGAAGGGAGCTCAAAGAGTTCCCGCTTCCGTCCCGACCGAGCTGAATCGACGCCGGCGAGCCCGGTCCGTTAGAATAGTGAACGAGATAAACGAAAAAAAAAATTAGACGTAAAAAAAGGAACGAAAATTTAATCGGAAAAATAAAGACGTGACGATTGAAATTAATAAATAGTGGACAGAGAAAAAACTATATGCATTTAGATGGATATATGTACATATAAAAGACGGAAGCATAGTAAATATAAATATACACTGGCCGCGGAAACGGGGACCTTCGTTGACCGGCCGAAAACCTTTATTATACAGGAGTAACTGTAAGGGAATACGAGATGATGGTGATGAAAAAAAAATTCATTAAAAAGAAGGAAGGTGATGAAGAAAATCGTCGAACGGTATTGCGGAGTATTGTTGATTTGTTATGAATATGGGTAATGTGAAAGAAGCGAGGAAATCACAGCTTGACACGCAACACCTCATACACACGCACACGCACACACACACGAACACGAATGCACTCAGAAGAATAATTTATTTCATTAAAATAAATATCTATTTAAATTAAATAAATATTTATTGAAATCAAATAAATATTTATTTAAATCCAATAAATATTTATTTAAATCAAATAAATTTTTATTTAGATTAAGTAAATATTTATTGAAATCAAATATATATTTGTTTTAATGAAATAAATATTTATTTGTGGGGCGGAAGTTAAATAAATTATTTTTCTGTGTGTCCGCACGAGCACGTGCACACGCACACGCACACGCTGGATTTCTGCGAATCGTGCCAAAATCTCATTGGACTGAGCCCGTGGTCCCAGTGGATTTGTTCGGGCCTAAAAAGCGGGTGGGAAAAACCCCAAATTCTCTTTACGTCGAATTTCGTATATTTTTGTTATGTAAAACTTGAATTACAATTAAAACGGTATTCGACTCATTAAGTTCGATACTTTGTCGCAAAGTCGACGATGCCGCGAGTCTGCTAAATTTACCGCGCCCACCACAATCTCACGGTATGACAATTACCTTGTTCGGAATCTCACGCAAAGCGATTACCGGCGTGGCTGATAAGCGGCGTTACGTATTCGCACGATATTAATTTAACAAACAATTTTTTTTTATAAAAAAAATATTAATAATACAACGCGTCAAAGTTTATTTGGAAGAATTGTATATTTGTTACTTTCAACGAATAAAATATTCTTGTATACCTGATGAGAAAACATACATGTACACGCCCGATTGACAATTTTTTCACACCCATGAAAAAAAAAAAAATTCCACCCTTATTTTTTTTCTCGCCGAACGGCGCACTTGCAGAATGCTCGCTCGGTGAAGTGTCGGGCAAGCCAAGACGTGAGTACAAGCGACGAAGAAACTCCTATAAGACACGAATACGAATGCATCCAGAAAAATAATTTATTTCATAAAAATAAATATCTATTTAAATAAAATAAATATTTATTTAAATCAAGTAAATGTTTATTTAATTCAAATAAATTTTTATTTAAATTAAGTAAATGTTTATTTAAATCAAATAAATTTTTATTTAAATTAAGTAAATATTTATTTAAATTAAATCAATGTTTATTGATTATTTTTCACCTATGAAAGAAAAAAATTCCACCCTTATTTTTTTCTCGTCGAACGTCACACTTGCAGAATGCTCGCAGGGTGAAGTAGCGGGCAAGCCAAGAGGTGAGTACAAGCAACGAAGAAGCTCCTATAAGATTGCCCTTAGACAAGAGTGGCTTCGCATGCTCGGATCGATCAACGCGACAACCTTCTCGCGTTGTTCTCTCTTTTACCGTTTCCAATAACGCTTCTACGAAATCTCAGTCAGCGAATCGAAACCCCCAACCACTTCCACCGCCCCCCCCCCCCTTTCGGTATTGCCGATATCTTTTTCCCGTGCCGCTCCTCTGTATTATATGACGCGTCGGAGAAGCCCCGAGATTTTTCCCGCTATGAAATACGCTGTAGGGTGTGCAGGTAGGGAAGAGCGGGGCAAAACGGGACAGTGGGGCAAAACGGGACACCCAGAAAAATTATTTACTTGACGGCCACAGTTTATTTGGTTTAAGTAAAATATTCATTTGATTTAAATAAATATTTATTTTAATGACCTAAATATTTATTTAAATCAAATAAATATTTTACTTTAAGCAAAATAAACAGTGGCCGTCAAATAAATTATTTTTCTGGGTGGACCTTGAGGGCAAAACCCAATTTTTCAATAATTCTTGAATGCCCCATTTCGTCCCAGCGATAGATTAGGATTTTCAACCCCGTTTTGCATAACGGACCAGCATCGCAACTATGCAAAAGTTAATGGAAAATTGCATTTTGTCTCATAATCCCGTTTTGCCCCGCTGTGCCATTTTGCCCCACTCTCCCCTAGTATCGAAGTAGCACGAAAGACGTAGTAGCTCTTTCAGTTCCAAACCCAAAAGGTGGGGGGGGGGGTGGTGGATGGAAACTCCGCGCTTACATGGAAGGAAGAAGCGTGGCGGTGACAATGGAACTCGAGCGTCGCAATTTCGGGATGTCGATAGCAGTCGCGCGGCGAGATCCGTCAACGTTCTCTATACTTGGCTGGCTGTTATCCTTTTTTTTTCATCTTCTTTCTATCTTTTTCTCTTCCACTCGACTCTCGAGCCATCGCACACGATCGTCTCTGCGCGAAGCGCGTTTTTCCCCTCGCCTCTGCGCGGTGCAACCCTCGCCAACCCTCGGTGGTGTCGACGTAATCCGCTCTTCGTTCGCCACCGACCGATGTCGCGAGATTCGGTGCACCGTCACGCAGATTCGAAGCAGAAATGAGAAGGACGATGTACCAATGAAGTTTGTAATTTGAGAGAGTAAAGTTTCGGGTTCATCGACTCGGTAGGAACTGCCGGGATTTCTGAGGGAAAGAAGTACACGCGCCGAATACGGCGTCAATCCACTTCAGATTCATTTTTTTCTTCTTGGAAGTAACACGTACATCTATTAATACAATACATTATAGAGCTCGGAAAATATCCCACGGACTTGAAGTACGTATTGAAGTAGCAAGTATTTGAAGTACATGTTGAAGTAGCAGGTATTTGAAGTACATGTTGAAGTAGCAGGTATTTGAAGTACATATTGAAGAAGCCACTATTTAAAGTACATATTGAAGCAGCAAGTATTTGAAGTGCATATTAAAGTAGTAAGTACTTAAAGTACGGATTGAAGTAGCAAGTACTTGAAGTGCGTATTGAAATAGCAAGTACTTGAAGTACGTATTGAACTAGCAAGTACGTAAAGTACGTATTGAACTAGCAAGTACGTAAAGTACGTATCGAACTAGCAAGTACTTGAAGTACGCATTGAAGTAGCGAGTACTTGAAGTACACATTAAAGTAACTAGTACTTGAAGAATGTATTGAAATAACAAGTACTTGAAATACGAATTCAAGTAGCACGTATTGAAGTAGTGAGTACTTGAAGTACGTATTCGAGTAGCCAATACTTGAAGTACGTATCAAAGTATCAAGTACGAAGTACTTAAAGTACTGAGCCCATGGGTAGTTCTTGCGCACCGACGTATTGAGCACTGGCAGAACTGAATTGCTGAAGTTCAGAGTCACTGTGCGCCGACTTAATACTTGATACTTCAAAACGAACTTCAAGTACTCAGCTTTGTATTTGCCTAGCTCTGATACATTCCACTTCGTTCGCACCTCGCGCCGCCGTTCGCGACGTCGCTCGGGTTCCTTTTGTAACTAAATTCCCGCCTGTAACTAAATTCCCGCCTGTAACTAAATTCCCGCCTGTAACTAAATTCCCGCTTCTAACTAAATTCTCTCTTCTAACTAACTTCCAACCAAAAATGAAAAGTTGAAGGAAGCACCAATGAATCTTACAATTCGAGAGGAAAAAAATTCCAAATTTCTCCACTTGCCACGAGCGCAACGATTTCTCGTAAAAAAAAGTACACGCACCGAATACGGTGTCAAATTACTGCTCATTCATTTTTTTCTTTTTCTCTTTTTTCTCCTTGGAAGTGGATCCAAGTAACACGTACATCCATCAGTGGAGTACATTCTACTTCGTTCTCACCTCGCGCCGTCGTTCGCGATGTCGCGCGGTTCCCTCACCGCGATTCTCCGTTGCGTAAACGTAACGGAATGCGCACAAGTGTTTTTCAAGTGGTACAGCATGTTGCCGGTCGGAAGGCTAAGTGCCATAAAAATAGCTCGAGCGGTTACTTCCAGCCGTGGCATGGGGACGAGCACTCGTGTCGATAGTGTCTGGCTCACGTGGCGCGCGATAGCCCGAGACCCATCGGCACGTACTCGGCTTGCTTCTCGAGCGTGCACCGAGCACTTCGCTAGTGCGCCGGGCTGTATAGCCACCGATGAGCGAATCCACCCCCTTTCTCAACCGGCGTTTCTGTGTGCCAGTATATCGCCTGCCACGAGCATGGAGGCGGCCGATATGTCGGCTGCACGCATGTCACGTATATACGGCTTCCCTGTGTAGACCCAAGTACCCAAGAGCTTTTGTTTCGAATTCAACAGATGGAAAAGTTCTTTTACACCGTTCCTTTTTTTTTCACCGTTCCGACAACTAGTTGGAATAAAATGTAGGGCTGGGTAGGAATGCCGAGAGAGGGTTTTTTATCGGGGGCACTTGAGGGACCTGGGAGGCCAGATAAGGCAGGTTGAAGAAATTACCAACCCAATCGGGACTGTGGTTTGGCTTGGGAAAGTTCTTTCGGCAGGTTCGTTTTTTTAGCGTTCTGACGAGTAGTTGGGATGAAGTGTAGGGATGGACAGGAATGCCGAGAGACGGTTCTTCATCCAATGCACTTTCCAGACCTGGGACGCCTGATAAGTCCAGTTGGAGGAATTACCAGCAGAATCGGGACTGTGGGTCAATCTTGGTAAAGTTCTTTCGCCAGATTCCTTTTTCCACCATTCCGACAAGCAGTGGGAATAAAATGTAAG
>JAPYZD010005187.1:0-17149 GCA_030522725.1 Ichneumoninae sp. B BG-2022a | reverse complement strand
TAAAACAAAGTTGAGTACAGTACTCGAAGTATTTAGTACTTATGGTACCGCGTACTTAAAGTATTGGATACGTACGATACTACGTATCAAGTACTTTAATTACTTTTTGCCCAGCTCTGATTTATTTATTTATTTAACGAATGAACCTTTTTATTTTTTCAATTTTTTACAGTTCAAATAAAATTCATAAAAATTCACTTTAGTGCATTGTTTTACATTATTTATCTTTCTCATACACTCTGTTGCGAGATCGCAATATGACTAGGAATATGATATTGTAATGATAAATATAAATAAATTTATAATATATAAATAATCCCATGTAAATAAATTTTATGAAAATTATAGAGGTTTGGGCATCGAAGGAGGATTCCTCCGGCCGAGGTGACAATTTTATAATTAGCGCAGTGCAATCGCCCATTCACCTTCCAAATTTGAGGTCCGTACCTCGATGCGAGAATTAATCACATTTTTTTACGTTTTGGACTGTTTTCAGTACTCTGACACTAACATTTGCATTTTTTTTCTTTTTTTTTCTCGAAAGCAGCTTGGTATTTAAGGAAGCCAAAATCTGCGAACGAACTTTTTCACGAAGAAAGCTATGCGCAAAACGTCACGAAATGGGAAAGCCATGTGCAAATTGCTTTTCATTTTTTTTTTTTTTTTTTATATTACCTTCTGCTTTCTCATAGAGGAAGCTTTTTTATTACTTTAATGTGAGAAAATTTCCCAAAAGTATTTACCCAAATGACCGTTCGCAGAAATCCTTCGAGGACTCGTTAAAAAAATTGCAATCCCTGTGACGTAATAATCCATTTACCTTCCAAATTTAAGCTCAATACCTCAAAACTCGAGTTCATCAAATTTCTCAACATTTTAGACTATTTTAAGTATTCTGACATTAAAATGTTGACTTTTTTTAAATTACAAAAACAGCTTCCTTTCTAAAAAAGCCATATGCAAATTGCTTAGCAAATTTTTTTTTATCACCTTTTTTTGCCGAAAGTATTTATCCAAATGACCGTCCGCAAAAATCCTAAATCATTTCAAAAAATTGCACTCCATTAACCGACTATTGTGTGACTAACAGGCTGAAACTAATCAAATTTCTCGACGTTTTGGACTATTTTGAGTGCTTCTTCGCCGTCCAACGCGGCCCTCTCTTTCAGCCCGGCCGCGGCGCTGCATAACCAACCGGCCTCTATATAGCGCGTGCATACATAGTTACTCTGTATTCTCGGCGAAAGAATAGCCCGGGCTGGTTGTCTGGCTCGGCGCGGAACCAACCGGGTAATAATTGCCTCGAGTCCGGCGGCATCGGGAAGCACCGACGGAGATTCGCGAGCGAAGAGACGCCCGGAGCCTCCCCAAGTGCACCGACCCGAGGAGTGCACCGTCTCGTTGCATTTTTTCGCCGAGGGAATTTCACGTTTCGACGGTGCGCGGCGCATCGCCCCGGGCGATCCGTGTGTCTCGAGCGGGTCGCACAGGTGCGCCTTACCGTAACGACGACAAAAATTCCGCCGGTATGCTCTCTTAACGATTTGTATGATCGCGTCGGGCTGAAATAACGAGAGCGGCGATATTCGGTCGCCCGAGCCAACCTCGTTAAAACCGATCTAGCTGCTGCATACGCTGGCGTACGCTCTGCAGACGCATTTTTTTTTATCGCGTCTCCGGTACAATCCAACCCTTCCGAAACATTTTTCGTTTTTTCACCGTACGCGCTCATCGATGCGTCGACGGACGCACTTTGACATCGATTAATTTCATTAATTTTAGTAATATTATTTATTAGTAATTTTATTAATTTGATTTATTATTAATTTTGTTAAGTTTATTTATTATTAATTTTGTTAATTTTATTTATTATTGATTTTGTTAATTTTACTTCCTGAATAATAATTCCACGATAGTTTTTATACATTATAGCGAACCATTTAACATGAACGGACCTTTAAAGGCAAACATATAACATTTTCGCCATTAAGACATTAAATTGTTGTATTAAACAATTACTGTTGTATTAATGGTGCATTAATTATGTGGAAATATGCAATTTATGGCAAGATATTAATTTCGAATATTCTTGGATACAATCCAACTCTTCCGAAACATTTTTAATTTTTTTTTTTTACGAAGCTTGTCCTATTTTCCGACGAACTTTGGCATCGATTTTATTTATCATTGATTGTATTAATGTTCTTTATCGAATTATACTACGATGATAATTTTTTATGCACGGAAATTCGTATTTTTGGGATTTAAGTGGAAAATATTGGGTTCGGAGTAAAATAATTGTTATATTCGTGATCAGCGGGAAAAAATACTTCGAATATAGCCTTGAAAAAAAATCGATTGACCAATGATTTATCACTTTTTGAGCCACTTTTGAAAAAAATGTCGATTTTCGTGATTTTCGAAGATCGATATCTCGGCTCCCAATGGAGCTAGGAAAAATCCGGGGTGCCCATCGTGTTCTACGGGAAAAAATACGCAAGATAGGACCTTGTGCGAAATTTAAAAATCGTTTTATCGTGCCGTTCGAGGACGTTGAAAAACGTGAAAAATTTACTCGAAAGGGGTAGCCTTAGAATTTTTGATGAAATATTTTTTGTCGGTATGAAATATTTTTTCCCGTTTATAAAATTAACGGCGACGTATTCCGACGTATATTTGCGAGCTGAACATGAATCTGCTGGCCTTTTTGTGCGTAAGTGCAGTAGGACATTTGTAGCTTCGATTTTATGCACTGAAAACAGTTTCCTCTAATGTGAAATTGTATTTTTGGGATTAAAATCTAAAACATTGGGTTTGGAGCAAAATTAATGTCACATTCGTGATCCCTATTCAGGATCCCATAAAAATTTTTTTCTTAGTGTGTGTATTTAGTAACAACCCTAAAAATGTGCATCTCAATTCCGCTGAGTGGTTTTGGTTTCTGAACCCATTCCAACCTAAACGAAAGCGGTTATCGAACTAGATGTTATTTCGTACGTCGACCACGATAATTCATTTTTTTAATAAACGTCCCAACACAACCTGTAAATATCCTGAAAATTGTCCCTGAATGTCCTTAAATTCCGTACGGACATTTTACTCGACACCCTGTTTTTATTAATTTCATTAATTTGATAAATCTGATCAATTTTGTTAATTTTGTTCCAGCCATATTTTCATTTTTTAAATAAACGTCCCAACACAACCTGGAAACGTCCTAAAAATTGTCCCTGAATGTCCTTAAATTTCGTACGAACTGTTTACTCGACACCCCGTTTTTATTAATTTCATTAATTTGATCAATCAGATCAATTTTGTTAATTTCGCTTCAGCCTTCGAATCCAACGACACAACTTTTTGACCATCGATAAATTTGCCCAGTTACCGTTACATTAATGGTGCATTAATTACGTGTAGATATGCAATTTGCCGCAGCATATTATTTTCGAATATTCCGTTCGATGCCGGATCGTGAAGGGGGGGAGGGGAGGGTTTAATAACATATTAATAACATATTTTCCCATAGAGTCATCGGAATAGCCGATATCTCCGCCCGGCGCGGAACAATGAGTGTATGCGCCCGCGTAGGTACATCCGAGTCGGAGATAACGACGCGTGTGTGCCCCGTTGCTTATTATTAACGTGTACGACGCTCGTTTCACCGACGGCACACGCGCTCGTCCAGCCGATGCACCACGCGGCAGTCTCACGGTGCCGCGTACGCCGCATACAATTATACGGCGAGCGAAGTTGGCTCGTACGGTTACCGGGCGCTCGCTGCCGCTATCGCGATTTACCTTAGATAGTTATCGGAAGATACGCGAGTATAGTGGTTGGGTTATACGTACCGGTTCGATTACGCGACCGCGAGCCTTCTTCCTTCTTAACTCGTTGCGGCCCACGGTGCTTATGCGTGAGGTCCGCGCCGCGAACTCGCGCCCGTCTCGCGTTTCGCTCTTTCGTGTGCATAAGTTTCACGTTCGAGAAAAAAAAAAAAAAAAACATGTTGCATATTTACGCGGCGATTCTATCGTTCGCGTCAGTCGCTCGAAACTCGTGAGACATGCATCGAAGAAACGCATCCTTCGAAAATATTTTTTTCATACAATAAATATTTCATTTTGACCCTTGAATTGTAATTGAATAATTGATATCTCGTGCAGTGCTATACATAGCTCGGTTTTTTCGTTTAAAATATAATGCTATGTTTAAAATATGATATCTTAATTAATCGGAGCAATCGGTAAGAACAAACAAAATAAATAAATGAATAATTAAATTTACACATTTTCTTTTATGATCAAGATCGACTTTTTCAAATCTCCGAGTGAATTGTGAAATTATTTTTTTACGAGACCGCGTATGTGTATTGATACGAAGGGAAGAGCGGGGCAAAATGGGACACCGGGCAAAACGGAGTTTTCCAATAATTTTTGGATGGCACAGCGGGGAAAAACCGCGGCAGAAAATCCGGATGTATCGATGGGGCAAAATGGGACATCTAAAAATGCACATTTTGTCCTACTGTGCAATTCCATCCTACTGTCCAGTCGTGCCCCTCTGTCCCGTTTGCCCCACAGTCCCATTTTACCCAACGCTCCCATTTTATGCCGTTTTGCCCCACAGTCCTATTTTACCCAACGCTCCGATTTTGTGCCGTTTTGCCCCACAGTCCCATTGTACCCAACGCTCCCATTTTGTGCCATTTTACCCCACTGTCCCATTTTGCCCCACTCTCCCATATAGGTGTTGGTCGCCCTGGAGACGCGAAGTGCGAAGAACGGGGGAGAATCGAAGAAGAAAAAAAATCGAATCGTTCGTCACGAGAGCGCGAGAGCGAGGCGACGCCGATAATTAGTTAGCCGCGGAACCCGCGGGCCTCCCTCGGTATTCGGAACATCGAACCCCGAAGGTCGCCCGGAGGGACGAGTGATCCATCATCGGAAACCGCGCGAGGACCGTTCGATCTCCATCTCGCTCGCTTTCTCCCCATCCCCGTTCCGGGTAAAACAGCGAGAGCCAGCGCAGGCGAGAGAGATTCATCAGGCACTCTCGAGGTGCGGTCTCCCGATCGTGTACTCCGGCCATCGTTACGACGCCGCCGTGTAATTATTAAACGATGATAATTATTACGATGCTCGGACACTCCGTCAAGGGACCAACAGTGGCGTCGCCGCATTATATTTCGCTTAATAAATTCTCTGAGAAATGTATCATTGCGCGGACTCGATACTCGTCGGTTTGGTATGAATGGAGGATTCCTTTGACCGTAGCAAATTTTTTTATAATTTGCGCAGTGTTATATCCATCCATTCATCTTCCAAAGAGCTCATATCTCGATACTCGAATTAATCATATTTCTTGACGAAAACGTCAAGAAATATTAAATTGTTTGTGAAAAAATTTTAGTGTTGGAGTTACTGAAAATAGTTTAAGAAAACTATTTTGAGTAGTCTACACTGCAAAAAAAAAATTGTAAATTTAATGTACCGGATTGAAAGTTTTTATGCAAAAACTGGTACATTAAATTTAATGTACCATTGTGATGAAAAATTAATATACTTTTTCATTGAAATTAAAGTAAATTATAAAAATTAAAGTACCTTTATAGTCAAATTAAAGTACCTTTATCGAAAATGAAGAATGTCCAATGTTCTTAATGCACTGAACATTAATTTTGCATCTCAATCGTACATGAAATTTAATGTAACCAGTTTATGCATAAAAACTTCCAGTCCGGTACATTAAATATCACGCGAATTTTTTTAAAAGTGTAACACTAAAATTTGGAAAATCGGTCAATCAACTTTCTCTCAAAATGAAGAATTCATGGGCATATTTGCACCTTTATTTATGACTTATTTTTTCTATAAGCTGAATGTACAAAAGTTCTCCGAAAGTATTTATGCGAATCACCGTTCGCAACTCATTTCCTGATTCTACCATTTTTGCAATATAATGATCCGTTAACTTTCCAAATTTGACCTTGGTGCCTCAATACCGAAATTAATCACATTTCTCGACGTCTTCATCTACTTTGAATACCCTGACACAAAAAACTCAATTTTTTACAACAAAAAAAAAACTTGCTCTGTAAGGAAGCCAAAATCGTCGAACGAACTTTCTCACGGAGAAAGTCACGCCCAAATTACATTGCATCCTTTTTTTGTATATTATCTTTGTTATTACCTTTCGGTGCGAGAGTTCTCCGAAAGAATTTGTCCGAACGGCCGTTCGGAGAAATTCTTCGACCACTCGTTAAAAAAAATTGCGATCCCAATGACACCTAATTTCGTTGCGGATCGCTGAGGCCGGTACTCCCTGCATTATACCGAAAGCTCACGATCTAATGGCACGTAGCTCGGAAACGACGTTGGGACCGAATGCGCTACGGCCGTGTGCAGTTAAACACCAAGATCGGCTACCGAAGGTGTGCGGGTGTGTGGGTAGCGAAGAGCAGACCCCGAAGATACCGGGTACCGAGAGCGTCGCGCGAGGGGGCACAAGTTTCCCGTTCGAGAGTTCGACCTACTCGAATCGGCGATCGGGCGAGCGGAGAGCATCGTTAAGAGCTCATTACAGGGATGGCACAAGTTAAATGGCAAACGTAACGATCCGCGTGCCCTTCGCTCTCCCGGCATTCTTCAGCCTCTGTTCTCCATTTCGCTCCGTTACGTCCCACCCTTCGGACCTCTCGTTTTCTCGGGAGATTTTTATTTTTATCATGCGCTGGTAAGACCCGAGATTTTTTCGCTGATATTTTTATGCCGGAAGTGACGTGTTTACGAAAAATGATATTTTTATACCGAAAATGACGTATTTCCGGTGTGACGTCACATCTAGTAGAAAAATGACATCTTTAAACTGGAACTGACGTATTTCCGGTATGACGTCACTTCCTGTTGGAAAATTATACTTTCAAACCGGAAGTGACGTATTTCGGATGTGCCATCACTTCGCGGTGCAAAATGACACTTTCAAATCAGAAGTGACGTGTTTATGAAAAATGATATTTTCATACCGGAAGTGACGTGTTTACGAAAAATGATATTTTCATACCGGAAGTGACGTATTTGCAGTGTGACGTCACTTGCGGTGGAAAAATGAGATTTTCAAACCGGAAGTTACGTATTTTCGGTGTGACGTCACTTCCGGTAGAAAATTGAGATTTTCAAACCGAAAGTGATGTATTTCCGGTGCGACTTTTTTTGTCACTTTCGGTAGAAAAATGACATGTTCAAACCGGAAGTGATATCCTCTCCTAGGACGTCACTTTCGATTTGAAAGAAAGATCCTCGAACCGGAAGTGACGTTGCAGAGAATTTTTTTAAATACCTCATTTATCGATACAAGCAAGCGAACTACGTTTTAGAATGTTTCTTTTTTATCCGTTTCGAAATCCTTCGAAATGCACTAGTCCATCTTACAGCGTCGGCCATCATCGCCACTCTCTTTACTCTACCCTTCGCGAACTTAAGCATCGGGTACTTCACGCTCCGATACTCCCTCGTTATTTGTTAATTGCTCTAAACCTTAACCGAACGGTAAACACTGCGGATGAAACTTACCTTCCTCGGCGGTGAAGGAACGAACGGGTCCGGTCAGGAAGACCATGCAGAACAGCAGAACTACCAGTGAGCACGATCTCGGCCTCATCGCGTCGGATCGCACAGGTCATTCGTCCATTTTATAACGAGCGAGGTCGAGGATCCACCGACGACGACGACGGCGGCGACGACGACGGGCGAGAAAGTCTTTTGTTTCGGCTCGTTCGCTCCTCGCGAATTCGGCGAGCGCGTCGCCTGAGGCCTCCCTACGTCAGTCGTAGAACCTGCGGATAAAGTAGAAACAAATGTTGTAGCTTCGGTGCACTATGTCGGGTATATTTAGAAGGCTGATTAATGGACCGGCCGGGCGAGAAGGAGATCAAAGCGGGACGGAAGGGACGGGTCAGCGGACGACGCGATGTCTGCAGACGCCGTTTTATCTCCAGACCACTCGACGCTGATCGGCAAAACGCAATTATAGCGCAGGGTGTCGATGGAATTTGTAATAAAGGGCTGAACTAAATTATTATAGAAATTGTTAGGAAACAATATTAATTTTTTCATCGAGCACACATTGCTGGGTTAAAAGGTTTATCGTTTAACCATATGTCATTTATTTGTATAATTGATTGTGCAAATTAAATTTTTTTGAATCTGACGATGCACTTTCGGAAACCTTGCATCGCACCCAGAAAAAAAATTTATTTGACTGCCACTGTTTATTTGGTTTAAGTAAAATATTTATTTGATTTAAATACATATTTATTTAAATTAAGTAAATAGTTACTTAAATGAAATAAATATTTATTTAAATGAAATAAATATTTTATTTAAACCAAATAAACGGTGACCGTCAAAGAATTTTTTTTCTGGGTGCGACGAGCCAGAAATTGGTCTAATGAGAACTATAACATAATTGTCAAATTTTTGACAACGCAATTGTCAAAAGAAGCTATTATAAATATAACTGATATTTTTTTATCCAAGACTGCCGATTATCGCAAGTTAATTATTTGTTTGTTAATAACGCAATACGTTGTCATACAAATAAAAATAAATTGATTAGAGTAATCTCCGCTTGAAACGGGAAAAAGTGTAGTCTGAGAAATATCTCCAGACTAATATCGGCCGGGAGAGGAGATCAAAGCGGGATGGGCGAGACGGGTCAGCGTACGACTCGATGTCCATAGACGCCGTTTTATCTCCAGATTCCTCGCCGTTGATCGTTAAAACGCTATTATAGCGCAGAGTGTCGATGACATTTTGTAAAAAAAAGCAATGAAAAAAAAAAAAATTATCGATGTCCTTACAGTAATTGGGAAACAATAGAAATTTGTACCAACTCAAACCGCGTTAAAAAATGTAAAAAATTTACCCAAACGCCATTTATTTGTACAATGAAATGTGGCATTTTTTACAACCAGTAAAATTTATTTGACGAACACCCGCAAATAAATATTTATTAGGTTTGAATAAATATCTATTTAAATCAAATCATTATTTATCTAAATAAATACTTATTTAAAACAAACAATTATTTATTTAAATGAAGGAAATGTTTATTTAAACCAAAAAAATATTTATTTGCGGCCGTCAAATAAATTATTTTTTTGGGTGTAATTGTCTTTTTTTTCCAGAACTGTTCCGATTATGACAAGTTTGTTAATAACGCGATGGGTTGTCATAAAAAAAATTGAATAGAGTAATTTCGGCTTGAAAAAGGAAAAAGTCAAGTTTGAGAAGATCCCCAGACTAATATCGGCCCGGATGCCTTTCGGAGAGAATAGACAGAAGCACGGACGGGGATGGGGGGGGGGGGGCGGGGTGTAAAAGTGCAGGGCAATAAGTGAAGGAGGGCCGCGGCCGCGGTGTTATCGGAAAGCAGTAAATCCGATCGAGCAAAGAGAGCCTCGTCGTATAACGTAAAGGAGGGATTATATAGAACGGGCCGCTGCCACGGCCCGTTTCGCCCGGTCGATCGATATCCGATAACGTCTGGCTCGAGTAATTTATAGTCGGCCCTTTAATTATGAAAACCAACGAAGGGACCGGATAGGATGAGCCTTCCTATTAACGCCGACTTGCCCACTCCGATACTTTCGTGTCGTATTATACACCGCGACTACACGATACGCCGCTCGTGAATTCTTTACTCCAAAAAAAAAAATACACAAAAAACGTCGTCGGCAACAATAATTTACTAGATAAGTTCGCTACATGAATTTAAAAAAAAATTAAAAAAAAGGTGACGATGACCCTTCAGATATCTCGTATCGACAAGCCACAAACTATTTCTTTGACAACTCATTTTACAAAAATTTTCGTTCATTTTATAACATTTTCGTTCATTTTATAAAATTTCCGTTTATTTTATAAAATTTTCGTTCATTTTATAAAATTTTCGTTCATTTTATAAAAATTTCTGTTTATTTAAAAAATTTCCGTTCATGTTTACAAAAAATTCTCTTGATTTAACAAAAATTTCTGTCCATGATGCAAAAATTTTTGTTCATTTAAAAAAATTTCAATTCATGTTAAAAAAACTTCTGTTCATGTTACAAACATTTCTGTTCATGTTACAAAAAATTCTGTTCATGTTACAAAAATTTCTGTTCATGTTACAAAAATTTAAAATTTCTGTTCATGTTACAAAAATTTCTGTTCATGTTACAAAAATTTCTGTTCATGTTACAAAAATTTCTGTTCATGTTACAAAAATTTCTGTTCATATAAAAAAAATGTCCGTTCATTTTCCAAAAAAATGCTGTTCCTTATAAAGACCATCGAATCCACCGGATAGATGAGCCGCCGTCTCGCCGGGTCCGATAACTGTGTAAGCACATTACACACCGCTATACCACGATACGCTGCTCGTGAATTATTTCCTCTCCAAAAAAAAAACCAAAAAAAGTCGAGCACCAATAATTTACTCGATAAGTTCGCCACACGAATAAAAAAAAAAAAAAAGTCGCCGATGACCCTTCGGAAATCCGTATCGACGAGCCAGAAACTATTTCACTGACAACTCCACCATAATGACGAGGGTAATTTCTTTCTTTTGTGCGTTGCTCCGTGGCTGAACGATAAACTCTCTATATTACGATACGCTGCAGCGATATCGTCGGCGGTACGTCGATCAAAAAAAAATGTTTACGCGGGTCAGCGTATCCCTACTCGACTATTATTATATCGCCGGTTGTGTTATATTTTACAAGCCATAACAGACCGCATAGTCGGTCGGGCATTGCGACGGCCGGCGGTTTGATAAACCACAACCAGTTCTCTCGGCGATAGCGGTGCGTCGAGAAATCGTTTACCGGCTCGTTGGCTGCGAGCGATTTTCCCCGAATGCCAGAGTTATTATCGCGGGCGAGTCGGGCGCGACTCGCCGAAATGTATGAGAGATCGTTCGGCTCGATTGGCCTGGCAGCGATCGAGCGCGGGACAATTTTTCTCTCCGATAACATTTATTAATAGAGAGGAAAAAGAACACTTTAGAGGTTTACAAAGTTAAAACGGTGGGGAATTGACTAGAGAATTATTGAAACGCAGTTCAATAATTCTCTGATAACATTTATTAATATAGAGAAAAAAAAACACTTTAGAGGTTTGCAAAGTTAAAACGGTGGGGAATTGACTGGAGAATTATTGAAACGCAGTTGAAAAAGTTAACCTACCGTGTGACGGATTTTACACGCGATAAGCGAAGTTTCCACTCGGGAACTTCATCGAGGAGGGCGTTTCTGAAGTTGCCGCTTCGGAGTCACGACGAGGGCACTTCCAGCCCTCCGCAATATGAATAATCGATTTACCGCATTGCACGTCCACGCCGTTTATTTCCGGCCGAAGTCGGCGGGCGTTCGATCACGAATATTTTCCGATTAAAGGGGATTCGATGGTCGGTTTTAATCGAAGGCGCGTGTACGTATATATATGTGTATATGTGTATTGTGAGCGTCAACGTTGATCGGCGTATTCCGATAAAGAATGATTGAAATATCCGGGAGAATGTCGAAAATAAAAAAAACGGAACGGTTATCCGCAATTTCCGATAGAACGGAATCGAAGTCGGCCGCGAAGATAATTTCGATAAAAACTTGTTTACAATAACAGCATTTTTTTTTTTTCAGGAAAGTATGTATTGACGTATCGAGTGCCGGCAGAACTTGATCGCTGAAGTGCCGAGCAGCGGGTACACCCAGAAAAATAATTTATTTGACGCCACGCAAATAAATATTTATTTAAATCGATTAAAATATTTAATTAAATCAATTAAAATATTTATTTAAATCAATAAAAATATTTATTTAAATCAATTGAAATGCTTACTTGAATCAATTAAAATATTTATTTAAATCAATGAAAATATTTACTTGGATCAATAAAAATATTTACTTAAATCAATAAAAATATTTATTCAATTGGCTGAAGGACTTACGTCGATGGCCAATTGGCAATATATGTATATTCGCATGACAACTTATACAATTTAAGGCTATGTACCAAAAATTATTTCATCTGGAATATCGTCAATAAATCCCCCACTACTACTATTTATTTATAAAAATATTTACTTGAACCAAATACTACTAATTTGCGGGCTCCGGTCAAATAAATTATTTTTTTTTTTTTGTGTGTACTCAGTCGGTACTTGCTACTTCAATGCGTACTTCAAGTACTCAGCGTATTCGCCAATCTCTGTTACAGACACGGTAGAGACGGTGTAATCGAAGGGCGGAGCCACGATCTTTGCCTGGATCGCCCGAAGGATCGAGAGTTGCGATCGTTCATCAGCTCCCGATCTCCGAGGTCTTCGATCTCCGAGGTCTCCACATCGTACCGTTGCTCGGCCGCATGTTCCTAAATTAATGGAACCAAAGCAAAATAATCGATCGCCACACGGACGCGCGATACACAAAGCCGTACCGGTATTCGCTGATTGATCGAAGCAAGAACGATCTGGGTCATGGAACGTCGCGATCGATGACCTAGGTATCCGCTTCTTCGATCCCGATCCACTACGTAGATCACTTCGAAGCTGCGCAGCATGCGATAAAACAGTCCATACCACGCGAATTTGTGGGCTTCCACGCTAACACAAAGGAAATGCGATCGATGATCAAGGCATCTGCTCCTTCGATCCCGATCCACTCCGTAGATCAATTTGACGATCACGTTGAAGCTGCGCAGCATGCGTTAGACCAGACGATACCACGCGAATTCGTGGGCTACTAAGTTAATCTACACCGCGCGTACATTATCGAATTTCAAAGCGATCGATGATCTAGGCATCCGCTCCTTCTATCCCGATCCACTCCGTAGAACACTTCGAAGCTGCGCAGCATGTGATAAAACAGTCGATACCACACGAATTCGTGAGCTTCGACGTTAATCTACACTACGCGTAAACTATCCAATGTGTAAGCGATCGATGATCTAGGCATCCTCTTTTTCGATCCCGATCCACTCCGTAGATCGCTTTGAAGCTGCGCAGCATGTGATCTAACAGTCTATACCACGCGAATTCGTGGACTTCTATGTTAATCTACACCGCACGTATATTATCCAAAGTAAATGCGATCGATGATCTGGGCATTCGATTCTTCGATCCCGATCCACTCCGTAGATCGCTTTGAAGCTGCGCAGCATGCGATAAACCAGTCGATACCACGCGAATTCGTGGGCTTCTACGTTAATCTACACCGCGCGTACATTATACAAAGTAAATACGAGCGATGATCTACGCATCCGCTTCTTCGATCCCGATCCACTCCGTAGATCGCTTTGGAGCTTCCCATCAAGCAATAAACACTCTACACACCGGAAAATTAATGGGCCTCCACATTAATCCACACCGTGCCTACATTACCACTCCGTAGATCGCTTTGGAGCTTCTCATCAAGCAATAAACACTCTACACACCGGAAAATTAATGGGCCTCCACATTAATCCACACCGTGCCTACATAACGCAAAGTAAATACGATCGATGACTTAGGCATCCGCTCCTTCGATCCCGATCCACTCCGTAGATTCTTCTCCAGCTGCGCAGCATGCCATAAAATAGTTGATACCACGCGAGAATTCGTGGTCTTCCACGTTAATCCACACCGCTCGTATACATTATTCCAAAGTAAACGCGATCTACCGTAAACAAGCTCCGGAGAGGGGTCGTGTTTTATTGCGATTCGACGAGTGACTCTAATTGGCCAGATAATGTATCAAGTTAACGGTGAGGAAGAGAAACCGGCAGAGCTCGTACACAGGGAATAATAAACTCGTTGGCTGGAATGCGAGTTAAAACTGGCAAATTAACCTCGAGCGTTGCTCCGGTGACATTGTACCCTTTTATTTCGGAATCTCAAGATTCTCACCGCTCTTTCTACTTTAGTTTCTAAAATCCCCCCCCCCCCCCCCAGCCCCTCTCCCCCCCCCCCCCCTCTTCGCCGCCGCCCCGAGCGATTAAAATAGAATACGAGGCGAGCGAGTTCTTGAATTCCACTCGTTGCAGCGACACAGCGAGTCGGTGGACTGCACGTTTATTGAGTCCTCAAGTGTGCGTGCGCGCGTGCGGTCTTTCCGTGACTGCGCGAGTGGCTGGCACACGTTGTGGATTCCGAGTTTGTGTCGCCGGGTTCGTGTCCCCTCGGAATACCCATAAACCGTGACGGAAAAAATTTACGTTTGTACCCACGGTGAGTTCGGGAACGGGGAAGATGCCGCGTCGCTGCGGCGCATGCGCAGAACCTCCGGGTTACCGATCAGCATAGAATCGACGGAAGTACTTGAGGCAGCTACCGCGCGGCACGATAGGCAAATGAGCGCTAAATTTTTGTAATTGTTTATTCAAAATTTTATGAATTTATTGAGGATAGAGGATTTGTGTTGTTGCATGGGTTCGCAACCGAGTGAAATATTAATCACGATGGTCTTGCAAGAAGAACTGCACTCAGAAAAAAATTTATTTGATGCGCACCTTTTATTAAGATTAAGTAAAATATTTATTTGATTTAAATAAATATTTATTTAAATTAAGTAAATAGTTTCGTAAATGAAAAAAATATTTATTTAATTCAAGTGAATATTTTACTTAATCTAAATAAACGGTGGCCGTCAAATAAATTTTTTATTCTGGGTGTGGTAAATGCAAATTTCCATGTTTTGTTGGTTTTTTTTTTTTTTTTAAATTAAATTACATTTAAATTAAATGTAATACCAGTTTATGCATAGAATCTCCCAATCCCCGTACATTAAACCTCATAACAATTTTTTTAACAGAGTAACTGATTTAATTCGAAATAAAATTCTTTGCAAAGTCGATTTTCTCAAGACGTTTTCAAGTCAAACGGGGGAGCGAAATCGAACGCGGATGTCGGATTCGGACTTTTAATTGGCAGTCGCGACGACCGGTCATCGCCTTATCACACATCAATGTCTGTTCTTCAACTCGGGAGCACGGCGGGTCAATGGAGCAGTCACTTATCGTTTTTTATAATGAGTCTCTCTATTTGGACCATTTTTTTTTCGTTTACTGCGTTTCCATTTATCGCAGTATTTTTCCGAGTAGAACAGGCAGATAGCGAAATTCTCCGAGAAAAATGATTTTGTTATTCCAACGGAATGTCGATCGTTAATCATTTATTCTGCGTCGAAACGATTCGCTGCTGGCGTGAAATACTTGCGATTATAGCGATGTAGTTTTTTGGTGAAAAATATGCCCGTGAAATGGGGACGCACATCGATACGACGATTTTCGAACGACTCGTCAAAGAAAACGTGATCGCACTTCCTGGCAACGGAATGTTGTCCGGGCAAAAAAAGTCTCATCTCGCGTCAACCGGTCAATCGTCGAGCGGGCGATCCCGCCGGTTCCGGCGACTTTATTCGCTGTATTAATAATTTATTGTTGCAAGAAAAATTGTTGCTTCTGTGCAGTGAAATTGTTACCAACGTTTCTCGCCCACAAACGTCCACAAATCTTTTCATATAAAATTTTTTTGAAATCTTGTCCGGTTTCCAAAAATTGTGTTAATTTTACAAAAAATTCTGTTACTTGCACAAACATTTCTGTTCATTTGACAAACATTTCTATTCATTTAACAAATATTTCTATTAATTTAATAAAAATTTCTATTAATTTAACAAAAATGTCTACTCATTTAACAAAAACGTCTATTAATTTTAAAAAAATGTCTGTTCATTTTCCGAATATTTTTTGTAAAGTCAACATCAAAATAATTATGGCCATTTCCGTGCAAAAAAGTAAGTTAAACATCCAAATCTTTTCTGCAGCCTAAAGCGAAATGATTTGTTGCCATGTTAAAAAAAAAACTAGCAGAAGCGACCATATAGTTCTAAATTGTTGGACAACAGTTTCCGATCTCCTCCACCAAGAATCCACGAGCGCGCCCGGATCGGAATCTTGTCTCCTTAAAAAAAAAAAAAAAGAAGTCTCATCTCGCATCAGCCGCTAAATCCTCGAGCGGGCGATGCCGGCGGTTTCGGCGACTGTATTCGCTATCCGACAATCGAGAGGCTGGAAGGAGCAATTGTCGGTGCCACGAGGTGGAATAATCCTCGAAGGATGCCGTAATGGAGGCACGCGCAGTCAGCGAACAGAGATTTCCCATCTACCGGCTCTTGTGTACAGCGTCGGCTCGACAACCGAAAGCCTCTCTTGCCTCAGCGCCCTCGGCTACCGTTCGAGCTGCATCAGCAACGGTGGCGACCATTCTCCACGGTGGTGTACGGATCCAGCAATAGCGGTATAATCCTCCGGGATGAGGACTCAATTTATAAACTGTGCGAGTCGGTATTCGAAACTAAAAGGATTAAAAGGAAAAAAAAAAAAAAAAAACATAATCGACACATCGTGCATTGTGTCGCGCGTATGGCGAGTGGGCCGCGACACATGGCGGATTTCATGGGGCATTTGTCGTGAATGGAAACAGAACGGAGAGCGAAGTAACACGAAGCTCGTTGAAAGACGAGCGAAGCGGAGAGGCGGAGAAAAATATGAATTCGTGAAAGACTTGGCCGAGGACCGGTTTAAACTTTCTCGTGGGAATCGATCGTTCGCGATGGGTCGAGGCCGGTATGAACCCTCGAGAGGACGCGCGTACGTTTCGAGGGTCCTCGACAACGTGCGTGGCACTCGAGATCCTCCGGTGACTCGGCCGGTCTGGACGGAATCCCGCACGATCTTTGTGTTTGTGCCTGGTTTGCGGAGTGAAAAATATACATGTATCGACCATATTGCTGTCGGAGGTTTTTAAATGTCGAACGGATGGCGAATATGTGTATGAGATATTGAGTGGTGAGGAAGGAAAATAAAAACAAATAACAGCGGTCAAGTAGATTTACTCGGGATAGTTTGCGGCTGTTTGAGGGGTGAAAACATACAAGTCAGTCGATCATTTCACTGTCGAACATTTTTTAACATCTAAATGTAAAAATGTGTAAATGTGTAAATGTGTAAATGTGTAAATGTGTAAATGTGTAAAGGTGTAAATGTGTAAATGTGTAAATGTGTAAATGTGTAAATGTGTAAATGTGTAAATGTGTAAATGTGTAAATGTGTAAATGTGTAAATGTGTAAATGTG
>JAPYZD010005186.1:0-10233 GCA_030522725.1 Ichneumoninae sp. B BG-2022a | reverse complement strand
CAATCTTATCAGCATCTTCCATATGCTTGATTTTTTCAGATTTTTATCCGATCGAGAAGTGTTTGTAATTCTCTTTTATTCCTCTCAAACTTAGGCGGCCTCAGTCATTGCGCTAATACTACCTTAATTTGTAACGGGGCGATAAATTACTCACAGTAACGCTCCTTTTCCAAGTATCTCAACAGCAGATACATAGTTTCCGACGAAAAGCTCGCAACTACAGCGAATTCCTGACAGTGAGTGATGCAGTTTGTCAACAATGTACAGAGGCTTATGTACATCTCCAGAATATCGCAGTATTGCGACAGAGTTTTTCTCTCGAGCTCGTCGTAAGCCGGGATATCCCCGAAACACCTGTAATGAAAATAAAAGAACCCTTAAACTCACAAAAATATTTACGAATGGATCTATTCGACGTAAAATCTGAGGAAGAGTAGATTGGCATACCCGAGAAAATATTTGTCCAACGATTGTTCGTAAATGTGTTTGGTGACTTCGAATCCACCGACGAGTATCAAGTTATTGAGCAGAGTACAAGTTACGCTGATGAGCGAGGGCGTGGCGACAAAGTTGCTGCAATTTTCCTCATCGTCGTCGTCGTTGACGTCCTAATGCAAAATATATTGAAAATGATTGCACAAAATAAAAAAACGAAAAGAAAAAAATTATAATAAAAAGGTGAAACGCATAGCTCACCAGACTTTCACTAATTTCGGAGCGCAAACTTTCTTGATGTTCGAGGGTCGCACCGAGATAGATGTTTGAGCACAGGACGCTAATCTCGTAGTATATGTTGCTCTGCTCGATGGAAATCACCAGAGCGTTTGACTTCAGAGAATCGACGTATTGGAAAGCAGTCCTATTGGAATTTTTGACCAAATTAGCAAGCGCTATGCAAGCCTGCTCTCTCACGATGCAGCATTCCTCCCTGTTAGTTACGTATCGTAGCAGCGTGTGACACAAGTCGCTTGGTGCGAGAGCAATTATTTTGAGCAACAGACAAGCCGTGTGATCCGCTTTCGTCAATGCCGCTAGGAGTTGAAAAGCCGACGCTCGGACCAGTGGATCGCGATTTCTCCATAGCATCGGCAACCAGCTCAAATTACGATCGTCGTCGTACCAAAATCCCTTCCATTCATTTTTAGAAAAATTACATTGCATCTCGTACAGCAGATGATTCAGGCAGATTATAGAATTCCTCGTTATCGAGAGTCCCATGAAACTCACGGTACCGGCACCGTAGAACGACACGATCAATTCTATCAGAGCATTACCGAGAGACGTAAGAAGATTTTTGTGATTTTGCCACTGGCACTTGCTCGTCAGGTACGTCAGGCAACGCAGCAACCGATCCAAATAAGCTACACAAAGAAATTACACAAATTAGTTTCCACATCGGAGATTCCGTATTAGTCGATCAGACGATTAGAATTTGACTATTACCGAGATTGTAAAAGTGTTGTTGCTGCTGCGGGTGTTTCTGTTGATGCTCCGCCGTCTGTTGCTGATCGCCGAAACACAGATTCGAGACTATGAGCTCGATAAAGTTAATCCACGAATCTTCGACGACGAAGTCGTCTCCGACCTGCTGAGTCTCCTCGATCGCGGAGGCGGATGTGACGAGCTTCAGCACCGCCTCGTGAACTTCCTGATTGTCCGTGTTCATCGTCCCGACTGAATCGCTCAGCGATCTCGTTACATTTTTTCGTATCACGTTGCAGAGCCAAGCGCCGTTCTGTCCGCTCAGCTCGGCGTTTATGTAGCCGTACAAAAAATTCAAAACCTCGACGAACAACTCGCAGTCCTCCTTGTTGGTCGGCTGCGAGAGTAAGAAACGCACGAACGACTGTTCCCAGGGAAGTTTCTTGAGGTCCTCCATGCTACTCTCGTAACGCAGCACCTTCCACAATTCGAGATACATGGAAAGATAGTCCAAGGCTGCGGCCACTTGCAAGTGCGTCGTCGAATTTTGTATGTTAACAAGTTGCTGCTTTACGCAGTAATATATCGAAGTGTAGCGCAACGAGAAAAATTCGTCCTCGGTGATGCGCAGATTTTCCGAAATATCACTGTCGTTCGGACTCGCCCAGGAGTCGAACAGCATCGTCGCTTCAGCGTCGTTCCAATTCCAAGCCCAGAATTGTCGAACGAACGTTAGAGCGCCCGGCTTACCGCTGTTGACGATCGACAGATCAGTTCTTCTGTGCACGCTCGTTCTCCAGTGAGATTTGCAGTTGATGGGCAGCCGCATCCTCGTCGCGATTATGTGAGGCAGAGACATTACGTCGTACTCGCTCTCCCTCGTCGTCGTCGGCATTGCGATGTATTCGCTGTAGAGCAGCAAGCACAGCAGCTGCGACGCGTCGATCTTGGCGCATTCGTTGCTGGGAAAGAGAAACAGTCCTCTCAGGATGTTTGAATAGACTTCCGGCCGCGTCGATAAATCGTGTCGCACGGAAGTCTGAGTCGACGCCAGTACTTTGAGTATCGACAGTATGGGAATCACGGAGTCCGGATAATTACCGTACTCTTTCTCGATCAAAGATTTGTCCATTATATCGAGAACGAGCGTCAATCCGTTCTCCCGGATGAAGAGCTTGTGCAGGTACGTGTCCGTGAGCATAACGCTTATCTGCACTAGAGCGGATTTTCGAACTTTCGGCTCGACGTCCGGCGCTTTTATCAACTCGAGAACGGAGAGCAAGCTGCTCGTCTGGTAGCTTCCCTCGGATCGCTTGAAGCTCCTCGAGGATCTCTCGAGAATGCAGAGGGAACTGAGCGGCAGGCCGTGGAGGGACGAGAGACGCGGAAGTTTCTTCAATGAATCTTTCTCCCGACCCAGCAGAAAGATCAAACGACAGAGAGCCTCTTCCCTGAGGGCGCTGTCGGCCGCGTACAGGAGTCTAGCGTTTCCCTTGAGGACTTCGATGAACGGAAGTTTTATGCTCGCGTAGACGTCCGGGTCGAGCATCTTCGTTACGCACAGACCAAGCTGGGTCGTCGTTCCCGCGAGACATTGGACGAGTCCGAGGATTGGAATCAAAGCTTCTTCGAGCAACTTTGACCATCCTTCCTCACCCAGGTGAATCTTTCCTTTCATTATGTACACGAGTATGTCTTCGGACAAAGTCTTTATCGTCTCGTCATCCCCGGCCGCTCCGTGACACACGATCTCCGTCATTACTCGCGGTTCCAACAGAAACGCTACCTTCAACCAAGCAAATTTTCCCATCTGCCTGGCTTCCACGCCTAGTGCCGAAGATACAATTCGCGCGCACTCGGCGTAAGCGCTCCGCCTTATGTCCGCGTCGACGTTGGACAAGAGGTAGAGAAGCAACTTATTAGCCAGCTCTGCGTCATCCTTATCGAGCAAGACACTTGCCTCTTGCAGAAAGATGATATATTTTTTTACGAGCGATAGACGCTTGTGGTAGGACAAACTCGACTTGGCTGTCCACATCATCTTCAGTATTTCCGTGTTTGAGCGCGCGGCATCCGAGTCGCGGTCTTTCATCAGATCTATCGCCGCCTTGAGAGATACGGTCATGAAGCGAGTCTCGTCGAACAATTGCATTAACTCGATCGCTTCGGGATCGTTGAATAGCTGAAAGGCACAGTAAAGTCAAATTTATTACTAACATCGAATGAGAGAATATGCTCTCAGAAAAAAATGGTTGAATCAAGGAGTAGGCGAACTCTTTGATACCCACGAACGAGCAAATTTTGCTTCTGTGGTCCAAACATTCCTAGAGCCTAATGCGTAGACATTATATACATTATATTGTATAAATTATATTATTAATTAAAAAGTCTATGCAATTTATGTAAAACAAACAAGCAAAGATACGAAGCTCATATCGACAGCTAACAAAAGTCTTTGAAGCATACTGTTTTTTTACATACAAATATGATATTTCAAATACATCAGTTGTTATTAATGCATCTTTGCTGAATTCAAAGAGGTGTATCATTTGTAATACACCGAGCTTCAAAGGGTTTACCAAAAGTCGTCGTGAAATACGTTTAATGATGTTGTTTGTTTGGTACAAATAATACATTGATTTGTGAAACAATTATTTGCCTCAATAGATTCAAAAGTTTGTCTATTCACACAAGCATTCTTGTTGTACCAATCAAATAACACTTCGTATTTCACCGCACCTCCATTAATCCAACCATTTATTTTCCTCTGTGTGAAAAAAAAACTTTGCGACTCACACGAGCGTATTGTTCGAGGGTGGCGTTCAATCCAGGATACATGAGAAACATCGGCGCGTCCATAACGGCCCGCGTTACGAAAATCTTGAGGATCTTCGGGACGACGATATCCGCCAGTTCCAGTGGCACGATAGCGCTCAGGAACTTGCTGGCGAGACAAACGACTCGAAGATACGTAATCCGGCTGTGATCGGCGCCGCTTGGCCCGTAATACTCCATCAGTTCACCCAGCAACCTCATGAGGCCCTTCAGATTGTCGTTAATGCCGAGAGACAGGCTGTCCGTAGCCAGCCAGATAGAAGGCACGAGGCTTGTGGTGAGCAGATTTATAAGTTCCAACGATAGATCGAGCATGTTTTTAATGTCTCTCAGAGGACAGCGAGCTTCCAGCGGCAGCAGAGTGAGCAGTGTCAAGACTTGCTTCAGCGTTTCGACGCAATAAGTTGGTATGAGGAGTTGTTGCTGCTGCAGGGGAGCTTCGTCGACGTTGCCGGTTCCAGGGTAAACCGTAGGGCTATCCTGGCTTCCGGTGTACTGCTGCTGGTAAGCTTGATAATTGGCCTCGGGCAAACCTCCCTCAGGACTCTCCCGGTCCTCCTCGGAGGATTCGTAGGCCCAGCTACCCTCGGACTGGCCGGAGAGCATGCTCGGCCTCTTGTTGGCGATGCACGGATCGCAGTAGTAGTACATTCGGTAGCGGAGAGATCGAGTCAACTTGTAGAGAGTCTTTACGACGCCGGGAACGACTTTGTTGCCGTGGATTCTGCTGCGCTCCAGGAGAGACTGCAATATCTGTTGCGAATAAAATTCAACGATTTTTCAAGGAATTTCCTGAGACTCGGAAGGACACGACAAGGTGAAGTTTTCTTACCAACACTATAGAGGGCCTCTGGAGAAAAACTTCGGCCGGGAAGTCTTGGAGCATGACATTGGTTACGAATTGAGAAGTGTGAACGATGAGAGTGGTGTCGAGACTGTTGACGAGAGATTCCTCGACGGCGGAGAGGACGGCGCGGTCCGAGGCGACGAGCGGTTGCCAGGGCAGGACGAGCCACTTGATTCCAGCTCCATCGCCGAACCTTCTGCTGTTGCTAATCCTGCGGCAATTACACACGCGTGTTACGGCTTGTTGTCTATCGGAGTCCCATTACTTTGGGTCTATTTACCTGTCCATGGGTCATCTGTGGTTTGACGAATGTTTGTTTATCGGCGTAATCTCCATCGCTCTCGACCGGCTCGCCGCGCCCGTGGTTGACGGAAGTGCCGCCAGATGGCCACGAGTATTTTCTTTTCTCGCAAGCGGTCCTGTTACTGTTATTCCGAATATATATGCTAATCAAATTTTTTGATAGTGTCCGGTAGCTCGGATGCGGCCGCTTTGCTATAGCAAGCTGTGGGAACCAGGTCGGTCGTAATTGGCGAAAATATACAAACCGCCGGGACGCTAAATCGCGTCTCGTGACTTCCATGTCGCTGGTGCGCAACTCTCTTACAGTCGTGTTCTTCTTACACGACTCGTGTTTTCTTCGTCCGTTCATTCACTCCAAAAATGTTGAAACGGGCTATGCCGCGAGCTACCGTCATTTGCCTACGGGCATTTGTTTATCCAGTATCGATCTATCTTTTGTTGTTTTGCTTTTGTAATTGATATTTTATAACGCCCTGACCTTCCAGACTTATTATAGGTGAGTAAGTGTTGCGCAGGAAGCGTTACACTTCTAATGAAAGGACATACAATAGCAGCGAATAAAAGAACGCATTTATTAACGGATCTATTTATATATAGGGAAGGCTAGACTAGTTTTATCTTACGCGATAAAATGATTAAATCTAATATTGTCATGTAAGATGTCAACAAATCGTGCATATCCTAGCTGTTAATTTCAATTGTTCAAATTTTTTAAAATATTCTTGGAGTTTTTTTAAACTTTACCTTAATTTAATTAAATTTATATGATCTATTGTTGATATTTATAACTTCTGTATTCTGTATTCTGTATCGTTTATCTTAATTTATTATGAATTACTATTCTAAAATGTTGCTGCTTGCTGTTTTTTATTCTGAGCTCTAAATCAGGATTTATTGAAAATGGTAGTGAAAAGAGAAATCCGTCAATCAAAATTAAAAAATAAAAATAAAATTACGTTGGCGACCGAAGTTTCGAGGCTTGTACAATAGTACATTTCGATACGAGTGCGAAAAAAATTTTTCTGACGAGTGTGAGTTTGCAGCACGAGCCGAAGGCGAGTGTTTCAATCACACGAGTTAAGAAAACGTTTTTTACACGAATATCGTTCAAAATTTTATTTCACTGGGTGTAAAAATGGGGGTTTTTGCACGCGAAGCGTGCGAAAAACCGCCATTTTCCCACCGAGTGAAATAAAATATATTTTCGAATAACTGTGCTATTCGAAAATGCGCACATCACCGCGCAGCAGCTGTGTGCGGCTCTTCTGCGGCGAAGTGAAGGTCGCACGGTTACGTTCGAGCTTCGATTAGCTCAAGGTATCGAGAACTATTCGCAGCAACTTCAAGCTATTTAATAATCTCTAATAAATAATATAATAAATAAGCCTACCTCGTGAATGCAAACAGTATTTTTTCAATTAAAACTGTACCTCTCAATGCCTATGTTTATTACTAGCATTGTTATTAATTGAGTTATCGTATTGTGGATAAAATGGGAAAGGAAACAGACGCCGAGGTTCCGAAAAAGCGTAGGAAAACCGCGACGACTACCGGTACAACGCCTGTAAAAGAGGCCGACATGTATAAGGTTCGTATTTTCATTAATCTCTCTCAATCAACTTTTTCCTGACTGAGAACTTCGTCAGTGTCGATGAGAAACATTGTTGTCATGGATTATTCTTCTTATTTTCGCCGGATAGACAATAATAACCCACGAGGAGAAGGAGGCTATGAATGGGTCTCCAGACGTCGACTTCGAGAGTTTTATGTACTGCTGTGATACCATACGCAAGGGAATGACGAAGATCGCCAAGCTCAAATCCAGCGACAGTGCAAATGTTTGTAGCCAATCCAATTAACCCTTTATAAATTACACTGCCTGAAAATGTATCAAAACGGAACTAAGAGACGTGGAGTAGGGGTTATTCATTACTACGGTAGCGCCTAAAAGTGGGGATAGAGGTGTGATTTATAAAGCAGTAATTTGTTTTGCTTCCGGGTAGGGGAAGCAATGTTTTATTAAAAAAAAAAAAAATGTACGTAAAATAATCTAAAGGGTCGAGAAATGTAATTTTTAGCTGGTATCTAAATATGTGAGTGCACATCCGACTTGCATAGTTTAAAATGGCCATAACTCTGAAATAGCTCGAGATAGTGAATGGAAATTTGGTACACTAGTAGAGTGGTCATGTCTCTAACTTTGGTGCAATTGTGAAGATAGACACCCGGTTCAAGATTTTAGGTGATTTTTAAATTTTCGAAAGAGTGTTTGGCAGCTCTAACTTGCATGACTTTTGAGCTATCGTTCTAAAACTGCATACAAATATGATATTATGTTCTAAGACCTTTGGTAATGAATTTGGCCAAAGTCTATCTTAGCGATCAGATTTTATAGGATTTTGATTTTTTTGAAAAATTACTAAAAACTGTGTAATTTTAGTAAATATGAAAGTATCGAGCTGAAATTTGGCAATTGAATAGACTAACACTATACAATGTTTGGGTATTAAATTTAACAAAAATTCATTGAACCAGTTAAATTTTATGACATTTTGAAATTGATGGTATTTTTTAATTATTGGCAAATTTGTTTTTTATGTCCGACACGAGTTTATGCAACAAATGTCGCTCTGGGAGTAAAATAATTTGTCATCAGTGGGGAAAAACCCATAAGACATGGTCTGAAAACAAGGAATTATACAAATTTCGGGTAACAATTTTCCACAATAAATTTTATGGTAACTTTTGACTGTTACAGTTTTAGGAGATGTGCAATTTTTTTTATGTGACGAAAAGACTGTAATGTAATATGCACATGCCTTCCTCATTTCTTACAATTTTACCCATAGCTTTCTCTATGAGGAAGTCAAAAACCGATCTCCAAACTTTTTTTCTGTTATAAACATATACTAATTTATAACATCAACTGTCGAACTTCTGTATTACAGGCGAAGGATGAAATCCGGGAAATTCAGATACAGACCTCCCTGGCCTTTCTCGAGTTGAAGAAACTCAACAGAATGGAAAAATTTAGAACAAAGTTTGCCAGAGATTCTCTGACCACTGCCAAGAGTGCCGTAGACTGCAAGCATTTGCAGCTACAAAATTTACTGTACGAAGTTATGCATCTCAAGAAGGAGGTCATAAAGTGCTTGCAATTCAAGTTGGTATTTTTTTGTGTTTGAATATTGTAGTTTAGATGTCTTTGAAGTTTACTGATTCAATGAATTTATGACGATTAGGTCCAAAGACGAATCTATCGAGCTTGTACCGCAAGAGGAGTTTTACAAGGAAGCACCCGAGACCGTTTCGCGACCTGTAAGATCAAATACCTTACCTCTCGATACGCCTTTCAAAATATTGTATATTATTAACGTCGTTTGTCCGCAGGAAATTACGCAGAACGATCCTCACCAACTGAAGTTGGCGCGTCTGGAATGGGAGCTCACTCAGAGAAAGCAATTGGCAGCTTTGTGCGACGAGCTCTCCGACAGCAAAAAGGGTGTAGCTACCAGTATAGAATCCAAACAGAAGCGTCTGGATAATCTGGCTCCTCAGCTACGCACGGTGCTCGAAGCGAGCAAACCTCTGCAGGAGAGCTTTGGTCTGCCTCTGGACAAGATTCACCAGGAGCAACAAAAAGCGGCGTTGCTCGTTTCGCCGTTGTACGTTCTCTACGCAAAGGCCTCCGCCTACAGAGATGCTTACGGTAATTCGATGCTTCAAATAAACTCCGGACTGGTACAACAAAATCGTTTCTCCTCCTAACGATCGATGTCCCAACACAGATTCTCTTCTATCCGTGAACGTTGAGGGCGACGAGGACGAAGCCAAACGCGCGAACAATCAGGAGGGTTCGCAAGAGTCGGACTCCGATCAGGAGACTCAGTCGGAAAGCATCATCGAGGAAGTTCCGGTACACAAAAAACGGCACCACAGACTCTCGAAGGAAGCGAGACAGGAGGAAAAGAAATCGAGGCTCATACAGAGACATCCGCTCAACGTACAGATCGTCATCAACCTGCACAGTAATTACAGCAAAATTATTACAAGTTATCGAATGACTTCGAACTCATGTCTCCTCCTCCCCGTAAAAAGTTGGTGAATGAGAAAGTATATCGAAAACTCGCAATCATTGATACCCTTTTATTTGTACCGTAACTGGTCGGGGTCGCATGACCAAGTTCGCATTAGGTAAAGTGAGCCGAAGACGTATCGCGTCTGTTCCTTAAGGGATCATCTCAGTGTGAAATTTTCAAAAAATCGTTTTTTTTTATTATCGGATAGTATACACGGTTACAAGCATGCTGTTAAATTTTTAAATCGAAATTCGAATTATTTTCGTCACTACAGCATTTCTTAGAGAAAGGGAACGGAGTGTCACATCCTGATCTCAAAGTTTAAGCGCGTTTTTCTCGGAATGGCGTTTTTCAAAACGGTGTCCGCTGCCGAGAGTAGAGTTTTCAAGCTATCGATTAAAAATTTTTACACAACATTCTTCTTGTCATTCTCTATCGTCCTATGGAAGCTTTTTTTTTTAAACTTCCTATTTTTTTCTCGAAAAACTGTTGAAAAAAAGGCGAAATTCACTCCTTTTTGTTCAAATCGCCGCCATTTTGTAACAAAAAAAAAATAAAAAAAAGCCTTCATAGGACGATAGCGGCTTTCCTACAGATTAATAATCTTTTTGAAATTTTTGTTTGGGATCAAAATTGAGCCCGGAAAAATGGACACCGATTAGGACTCTTTTTTTACAACATTTTTGATAATTAATAACAATAATAAAAAACTAAAAAATCACCGCAACAAAAATCATTTTGTATTCT
>JAPYZD010005185.1:0-10235 GCA_030522725.1 Ichneumoninae sp. B BG-2022a | reverse complement strand
ACACGCACACGCACACGCACACGCACACGCACACGCACACGCACACGCACACGCACACGCACACGCACACGCACACGCACACGCACACGCACACGCCACATACGTCACGTTCAAAATTACACCTCTTCCCTGTCATTTTCGTTCCATGGTTTCGCGAAGGTGAAAAATAAATGGTGGATTAATGTAAGCATAATCCCTCGAGGCGGAAGTATATGAGAAAAAGTAAAAAAAGAAAAAAAACAGGGATTTTACACACACAGCATCTACATATTTTTCAAGTATTATATACGCACGTACGTCGATACGAATTAAAATCATTCGCATGGCATCTCGCTGTACTCATATACGTAGCGATATAATATAAATCTTAAAATTTAATGCGACGCACTCGCCTGGTCATGTACGTGGTAAAAATATCGATTCTCCCCGCTCCCGCCCCTACACATGTAGAAAGATTTACAGGGGGGTTGTTCGAAGAATACAATCATTGCCATGTGATTAAAATCGGTAGCTGACCGAGATGGAAATACTAAAATGTATGTATTACTGAACACAGAGGATATTTACCAATTTTTCGCGAGATATCTATAATAAATAAAAAAAAAGAACTCATCTCGAATGGAGGACACGGATCCCGATAGAGTTGATTGTACGCGTACGCATACTCGGCGTGCCATTGACGTTAAACGTAAAAGGATACGCAAACCAAACCGGGTATTCAAAATAACGATAATACACGTACACGCATAGCGGGGCGCCGTGATGCTGCGTGGAACCTGGAGCCGAGTGGATTTGGAGACGCCTTGGGGGTACCGAGTGTGGGGTGCAATGCAATGCGGGGGAGAGACGCCAGCAGCAACGGTAGCGGCAGTAGCGGCAGCAGCGGCAGTAGCGGCAGCAGCGGCAGTAGCGGCAGCAGCGGCAGCAGCGGCAGTAGCGGCAGTAGCGGCAGCAGCGGCAGCTGCTTTGACCTTTGTGCCAGAACGCTGTTGCAATGCTCAAAGTCCGTTGCAGCGATATTATAGTATACAAACTAACCGGTGCTCCTGTCGCACAACAAAGCGCTTAAACGTTCACGTTGTTGGTGGAAACTGTGGGCGCACTCACTACGCGCTACGAGTGATACAGTTGGATGAACAGTCCAGTCTCAGCAACACAGAGCGAGACCGTAGTTGGTAACACACCTACCTATCTCCCTACCTGTTTACCTCCAGCGCGGATGCTTGACCACGCAAAAACAAAACGCAGACGATCACGAGTGTGCCATACTAGCCTGTGGCTATAAGCGGCGCTCGCCTATTATTACAGTTTCCCTTCCGGTTTGTCTCTCATCTTTTACCTCGCTATTTATTATGTTTATCATTATGGCCTCCCTTTCTTTCAACTTGATTTTCGTTCTTTTTTGTGATGGCAATTAATTGATAATAATGACAATTACCAATGTCCGGCTTGACTCTGGGCCAAAACTAAAGTAATAAAATGCATCAATGTATGTAGGATAGACCATTTGGTGGAATAAAATTAAAAAGGTATACACTAATAGTTGGTGTGCGTGCGTGCGTGCGTGCGTGCGTGCGTGCATTCAATTTTTTTACCATACTTTCTTAAACGAGAAGCAGACGGATTTTCCAACATTTCGAACTTGCAGCATAAATACACAAATCTTGTGTCACTCGGTGTTTCAAGCCTATATCGAATGTGTGTTTCCCCCTCCAACACCGAATCTGTCACATGTTTTATTCCTAGTTCAATATTTTCTACAAAAGTTCGCCCAGGATATATTTTATATGTTGACGTTCGGAAGGCTTCAAAATCGTATTTCCTTCAATTCATATCCACATCGATAATATGGGTATATATGTATGTATATTGAACTTTTTCAAATCGCATACACTGATGATGGATAATTTTATTTATTATTTATATTAAAAAAAAACTCAAGCACACAATAATGATTGTAAGGAGTTCCGTGAGATGAAGAACTCCAATCTTGGTGTTCCTGAAACCACCCCCGCTTTTGCGAAAGCATAAGTCGGCAGGTCCTCGGTGGGCTAGCTGAATCTCGGAGTGGTAACCTACTATTTTATACGCAAGATCTATGGAGTCTAGGCTATAACGTTTAACGATAATTCTAGGGTTCTTACGGTTCGAGAACGCTGCGAACAAGAAAGCCTGGGGCACCGAGAGCTCGCTCTTGCGCGCGCGGAGAGGTGGCTCTTCTCCTCTACGTGGATGACTTATGTTTTGGCTCGCGGTGCATTAAAACCGGGTCCGGATCTCATCTTCTCTCTCTCTCTCTCTCTCTCTCTCTCTCTCTCTCTCTCTCTCTCTCTCTCTCTCTCTCTCTCTCTCTCTTTTCCTCTATTTTGTTAAGATTCATTGTTCCCGATGGGCCTATTACTTCCCTTGGACAATCCGGACGACAGCTAAGCACACCTTCGCACTTTTCAACCCCTTTTATCCGCTACCTTATATTCCCTCATTCTCGAATTATTTTCTTTCTTTGAACGTTCATCGTACAACTCGAAAATGTTTGTACAAATCCATTTTCAGCATTGAAATACCCTACTTTCATTCACCTCATTTTCGCAGACTGCCAAAAAGTGAAAACATATTTAAAAAACAAAAAAAAAATTCAAATTTTCATATGACTCATAAAAATTGCACATTTGCAAAAATGTTACCCCTGGAACGATAAATAAACATTTTCAATAATTTCAGAATCTTGTAAAATCTAAACTTTTAGATCCATATTCACCGAATTTAATATGAAACATTGTACAGTGTTAGTCCATTCCCGTATCAAATTCCTGCTCGATACTTCCATGTTTCCTCGAATTAAACCGTTTTTAGTAATTTAACAAAAAAAACTCAAAATCTTATCAAATCTGACTACTTGGTTAGGCTTTGACTAAATTTAATACAAAAGATCTTTGATCAAAGTAGTATATTTGTATGCAGTTGTCAGACGATAGCTCAAAATTTACGCAAGTTACAGATACCGCAGAGAATTTTCAAAGATAACTCTAAAAAATGCTGAAAATTGAAATTTTCATATCGCTTCCTCATAAAAGTTGAAAATTTTTTTCAAATCGCTAAAAATCGCATTTCTCGACATTTTAGACTACTTTAAGTATTCTAAGATTAAGATCTCGATTTTTTGTTTTTTTTTTTTTGAAAAAGTAATTCTAAATGACTCGAAGAGTATCGATTAATTATCTTAGATTTAATAAACGAGTAATTACTGGACACGTGAACCCGTATCGTACATTTAATAATTACTTATTTAATAACTTTAATGGAATAATAATTTGTGTGAGAAGATGATTTGATCATTGTGGCGTAATGTTGAACGATAACAAGACAGAGGCTAGACTAGAGTACGGTCACATCGTTTCGCTCTGGCAATAAAGATAATTAGAATTTAATCCCGGAATGCCGAGACCAGCAGCGGAAAGAGAATCAGAAGCTAGGAGATACGGGGATAATGGTACTCCTATGTATGTATATCATTCACAAAGTACGGAAAGGGAATAACTCTCCTATGCTATGCGAAAACTCCGAGTTGATCAAAACCCGTTGGCGATAGTAGCAGTGACAACACTGCAACCGAGCCGACTGTACAGTGTGTATATTACCGTGTATATCTGCGCTTTAGTAAAATACGTATACGAAAAGCACGGTCCTCTCTCAACAGCCTTCTGGCGCAATCCTGCCGGGGATGACAAGCCGGGGTTTAGAGGACAGGTGCTACTGACGCCTTTGATCTCTTTCGCGTTACAGAGAGAACGCGAAAACGGAGCGCGACCGTTCTCTCTCTCTCTCGTGCACGAAACGAAAAAGGGAATTATCGAAATGTGTGTTCCTGGTCTCGAGCAACGAATCTCTCCGCCGACGAGGCAGACTCACCGACTCTTTGTGTCTTACTGCCCGGAGGAGATGATCATACTTTGATATCGTCGAAAAAACATCTATACACAAAACACGTAACGATTTAACCGGTAATTTCAGTATGAATACCGGTTTTTTAAATTTCTATCTTATGTTAATTAAAACAATATTTTCAGTGAATATAATTTAAACCTTTGTTTTGTTTTTTTTATATATCGTCTTATAAATATGTTAATTCTTTCGATGCGTCTGTAACTCCCACGGTATATTAGGAGAAGCGATAGGACTCTATGGTATGCACATTGTGTGTATGTATATGCACGAGAAAGCTACTCCACACCGCACCCGAGGATTCCCAATGGGTTATCCAAAGCTGTTGACGACAAATCGAGGGCTAAAATACCATGGGTAAATACGCGTAGCAGAACGAGGCCGGAGGGTAGGGTGATTTCTATCTTTCGCATACCGCATCCGCTTCGCCGAGGGATTATGGCCCTAATTTGAACTGTTTGATGCGTGGCTATCGACTAGTACCGTATACTATGTACTCCCTCGTATTCCAGTATACCGCCGGATTAAAACTTACGTGTCGGCTAGTAGTTCGGACGTGTTAGGGCGAATCGGTATCGAACAATCGAGGACACGAGATGGAAGAATTCAAGCACGCTTCATTAGATGAATCGGAACGCCTCATATTAAAATTAGCAAATAAGTTAAACGTCGTTGGCTTGCTCAACGCCAACGAATTACATTGTGCACTTCCAATACCGAAATTCCAGTAAAATCTTTATCATCTGACTGTCGATTTCGGTAACAGCCTCAAGAATATTGGCGAATCAATTAAATGTGAACTATATCTTCTAGGAAAATATCAACACGTGCTGTGGGTCAGTGAGGACTTTTTTCATTTTCAATGACAATTTGTCTCAATACAAACTATATCAAATTCGCAAAAGGTTTTTATTTGTTTTGTTTTGTTTTGTTTTTTTTTTCTTTTTCCGATCGTATAAACATATTACCCGGAGTACTTCCATTAATATTTGCCCCTTTAAAAGAATCATGTGGAACAAAACAAACTCGTTTGGAAAAATAAAAGCAAAGTTTTTAATCATATTTAACAATCGCACCCTAAAACAGAGTAAAAAAAACTTTGTATGACAGAACGTTATTCGAAGTCAAAGCTAGTAGAATATAATAAAATCAATCAAATGTTTTTCCAATAGGGGCCGAAATTTCGTTTTTTTTTTTTTTTTTTATGACGCTATATTTTAGGTATATAAACTTGAAACTTATAGAGTGAAATGTAATTAGCGTGAATCAGTAAATTTAATTTTGGTTCAATAAATTGTAGACTCATGATAATGACATGATATGGCGAATATTGGAAGAAAAAAAAATAATTAATTTAGTTTGTGAATGGTAATTTCTGAGAAATGACCTCTTGATTAAAGATGGACACAAGTAGTCTCAAGTAATTTTGACCACGTCATTTGTAACTCAATATTTCAGCCTCAATATTCCTAATATAACGTTCAGAGTGACAGCACGCGAGTTTCTCATGCGTTGACAGGCAAGGAGAAGCTATGAATAGAATTAGGAATTAGCAAAGACTCATCTTCCTTTCAGTCCTTGTTTGCCCGGCGCGGCGATACGTCGCGGGAAACCTTTGGAATTTTGGGTGGTCGAGGAGCCCCGCATCTCCCCGCAGGAGTCATGCGGGGAGGATTTGTTGAGGAGTAAAGCAAAAAATAATTTTAAAAAAAATTGAAAGTTAAAAAAGAAAAGATAAAAATTTGACCCCAGAGAAGGTCTTGCCAGAAGCAGCAGTAGCAACGGTCTAAGCAGAAGCATCAAAGCACAGCGTGAAATTTTCTCCCGGCATTGTTCTCACAATTATCATGATCTACGGGTTTTAGGATATAGCTCTCCGGCTCTACACGAAACACGAAACTTGTCCGTCTCTCTGGTAACCTCCACCGTCCCCATTATTCCTTCTTTCTCTCACAGGCCGACAGGCCGAAAAACGCACGATTGCTAATCCTTTCTCTTTCTTCTTTCGTCTTCCACATCTTCGACGAACCCTTCACTTTGAGAAGGCTCCGACGCGATATCCTATATACTCTTCCGCACATTCACGGTAGAAAACATCGTCGAAATGTTGAGATAACACCATAGTGGTGTAGTTTCGAAATATACAAGTGTGTGTGTGTGTGTGTGTGTGTGTGTGTGTGTGTGTGTTCCTCGCGAGGGCAGAAGTCGAGAGGGCGGCACCCGCATCGACGAACCTCCAACTCCACGGAATCTTAGAAACTTTCAGCCAGAACATATTCCCCCGTTTCTCCGTGGATCAACTATAATTATCCATTTGGATACGTGGAATACGGAACGCGCGAGTACGTATTATGAGGTATGTATGGTCTCGTGTAGACTTTGTAGAAAGCATAAATATATAATACATACGTAGGTATACATGTATATGGGACGTTCAGCAGACGGTTTTCGTTGTGCTAGCATCGAAAATTATAAAACCTTGCGAAAATGATCGTGTGAAACGTATTAAATTCGGTAGGTCTTTTTGCAGTAACTTTTTGCAGTCTCATACAAGTAATCGAGAGGTGGAAAAACAAATGAGCTTTGTCCAGAAAAGGAGTAATATCAGGGGTGTCCGAGAAAGGTGATTTATGATTATGATTTACGAAGCAAACACGAGACAGCGGCGAAACGGCAAAGTTATTTTGCGAAAATTTTCCCTTTATCCACCTTTGTTATGTGGGTGTTATTTCCATCCTGACGAATTATCGGAATTCTGAGTAATACCGATCGAAAAAAGCTAAGAGACCGACATAATAATAACTGACGATCCTCGTTCATTTGATTCGCCGAGAGTTATTAATGTTATTATGGATAGAGCGCAGCAAATATCAGTGCGAGATTCTAGGGGAGTAAAGATATCGGACGATGATGCTAGGATCTGACGTTATAGCCGGTAAATGAAGGAATCCCGAGGCATTACTGGTTTTTGACGGTTCCGGGAATTAATGCATTCACTCTCGTAGGATAATTATCGGGAGATGGTTCGTTCGGTGTCAAGATTTCTTATAACAAACATGAATGGTTCAATTTTTGTCGAAATTTTCGCGCGCACTGTTAAAAAAAAGATGTGTGCATTAAACACACACATCTCCTCTACGAAGATACACAATTTATTTATTTTATTTTTATTTTTTTACTTTTTTTAAACGAAGAACCGTACATTTTTTTAATTAACAAGAAAAAAACTGTTTATTAAACCGTTTTTGACTGTTGTGAAATAAACTTTTTCAACAAATAAAAAAAAATCGATTTCCGATGAGCATTTCGTTACTCTCATTCCCGTATGGTATTCGCGACTCTTTTTTTTGCTCTAGTTCGAAAGCTGGGACTTGTAATATTGAATGTTGTCTACGAACGATCCCTCCCTTCGGTTTTTGTGTTTTGTTTCCCATCTCGTCACGAACCCCTTTTTTCTCGTGTGCCCGAGGACATCGATATTGACGCGGTCGTGGGAGAAATGCCCGGTCGAAAGTGCGTTTCGCAAGAGACAACAGTTATTACTCTTTTCCGTTGTGTTATAGAGTACTGCTGCTGCCTCTAAATACAACTCTAAAACTCGATGCTTTGGACCGGCAAAAGAATGTATAATTACGAGGCATAAAAATAACCAACCCCCCCCCCCTCCTCCCCCCCGCCCCCACCCACTCGCTTTTCGCCGTCGAACTGGAGAATGAGACGAGGAGAAGAAGGAATAAAAGGAATGAGCACTTGTTGTGGCATACCGGTGAGCGGGCGTCGGTGGCGTACCGGCCGTCGCACCCGCACAACACTCCGAGTTCCCATCGATCTTCTTCCTCGTCCAAAAACTTAAGCTCTACCGCTGCGAAGATGAAAAAGGAGAAACATTTTTATTTTTTATATTTTTTTGCGTCGATTGTGCGGAGTGCAGGTTTCGCGAGGTAGTGTTATAAAAGTGGGAGTAAACGGCCCTCGCATTACTGCCGGGTCGACAGAACGAAATTCGAGAGAGAGAGAGAGAGAGAGAGAGAGGAGCAACGAAGTTCTTTCGATCTCCAAAGTGCTCTTGTTCTCGGTAACTTCCCAAAAGTATCTCGAAAACCTTTCACCGTCGTTAAGCGATCGTGGAATCATTCTGGCCGACAGGGAAACAAATATACAGATTGCACAGCTCATATATTTTTGGTTTAGCTCTTACCGATCGTGAGTCTCACCCTAGAGAGCTATATTTATATAAGGAGCAATAACAAAATTCTAATATTACGCAGAAAACATCGAAAAAATATATTTCCCTGATATATGAAATACAATTACCATATCAATTACCATATCAATAAAAATTGTATATTTCGAATGTATATGACTGCAAGAGTATAGCAATCAAAAAAGAGGACGTAACGACGTATAGTGTAGCGATGTTATACGTGCATCACGGTTGACGAGTAATTCTGTCCCACATATGCAGAGATGGGATGTGTCGTTAAATTGGTGCGTACAGCGCTGAGAGAAAGAAAGAGAGTGAGGTTGGGGGGAGAGCGAGAGAGGGGGGGGGGGGGCAGGAAGAGAGTGAACGATACCGAGCAACCAGCAACTGCAGTGGCATAGCGGCGGAAACTGGCATCTCCCGAGCCACCATCTGTCATTTCGGATTGTTAACTCGGTTAGCTCATACGCATATCAAATCATGCGGAGAGGTAAAGCGACCATAGAATGGCCGGCGTTCAACGGTAATGCGATTTGGATATATGTGTATGCTACGGCAGGGTTGGAACTGTAGCTGTAATGACGAGAGAGAGTCCTGTGGGATACAGGCTATTCCCAGAGTATGAACTACACCGCCTATCTTCCCCCCATCCCTCGTGATATATACGATAAATGATATGCATATGTAAATATTGTGACGGACCATTGCGAATTGCCGTGACATCGGAAACTATACCAGTCGTACAATTTTGCTCAACAGACACAATTGTAACTACGTTGCTTTTTTTACTATTATGGAGATATAATTTTCCACAAATTCTCGTGTACTGATACAGACTTGAAATCATAGTCTAAGCAATTTTAGGGGTTGGGTGGATCTAGAGGGTGTAACGTTTTTATTTATTTTTTTCATTTTTTCAACGGGACAGAGTTAAAAATTTTAGAGATAAAACATCGACGTATGAAAATTTGAAAATGTATCCATAAACAAACTACGTCCATATATAGGGTAGAGCGGGGCAAAATAGAGCAACGGGGTAAAACGGGGTTGTGGGCAAAACGTCATTTCCCAATAATTTTTGAATGCCCGAATTCGCCCTATCGGATACATCAGGCTTTTCTGCGCAGTTTTGTCACCTTGTCCGATCTAAAAATTATTGGAAAATTTTGTTTTGCCCAAAAACCCCGTTTTGCCCCGTTGCCCCATTTTGCCCCGCTCTCCCCTATATATATATATATATATCTCTCTATAATATAAAAAGATTTCGCCGCTGCCGCCGCCGCCGTCGCCGCCGTGTCAAGAATCGAGAGGGGGGGGGGGGGGGGAGAAAAGTAAGGGCTTAAGTCCCCCCTTAAATGGCCTTGGATTAATAAGGGCTTATGTCCAGCCTTAAAGGCCTTGGAGTGATAAGGGCTTAAGTCCATTTAACTTAAAGGTGCTTGGAATAATAAGGGCACAAGTCCATTTAGCTTAAGGGGCGCAATAGTGGGCCATCAGCCCCGCTAGTATATATATATAGAGAGAGATATATATAGAGAGAGAGAGAGAGAGAGAGAGAGAGAGAGAGAGCTTTCAGGCATTAGAATAACCCTGCGATGAAGATGATCGTTGCGGGAAAACTAAAGCGGGTCGATACGAAAAGGGGGCTTAAATGTGTCGAATTCTATATCTTCCGAGCATGACTGCCGTCGCACTGTATAGTTCTTGATCCCATTAACAGGATCAAGTCTCGTGCGATACTGATGACGAATGAAGGGTTCATCTTGTTAGTGACGATCGCGGGAGCTCTTTCGTCAGTTCCTCAGGGACGTGAATATCTCGCGACTATACTTGGACAAGGGAAAAAAATGATCTGGAAGAAGTTGAGCCGATGGAACGCGGGGTATTGATGAAGTTGTTTACCCATGTAGGGGAGAGCGGGGCAAAATGGGGCAACGGGGCAAAACGGGGTTTTGGGCAAAACGTCATTTTCCAATAATTTTTGGATGCGCGAATTCGCCCTATCGGATACATCAGGCTTTTCTGCCCAGTTTTGCCACCTTGCCCGATCCAAAAATGATTGGAAAATTTAGTTTTGCCCAAAAACCCC
>JAPYZD010005184.1:0-10236 GCA_030522725.1 Ichneumoninae sp. B BG-2022a | reverse complement strand
CCCCCCCCCCCCCCCCCCCCTCCCCACGAATATGTATTTGTATTCAAAATTGTATTCGCGTCGCGTGTCTCTCGATATGACGGTGGGGAATGGGGGAATGGTCGGAACGATACCCGCATTTTGTACAGATTACATCAATCTGCCAACTACTCCCGTTATCAATATTGATGTACATATTTTTCACTCAACGGTATCGCGTTCATTCGCCGAGCCCAACACAGACCCGGCTATATTCGTACCTACCCCAGGTGTACCGAATTTTATTTCATTTTCTCCGGTCCAATAACGAGGGTTTGGGGGGGGGGGGGCGCATTGTTGCGTCATTCAATCGCGCCGTAACTATTATTCAATTATTCCGATCTCTTTTGTATCCCGTGTAATTTAACTCCGACAGCCGCCGATTTTATCCGGCGCGTCAGTCCGCTGTGGACAAATTTGCAGAAACGAATCACTCGAGCAATCCTCATTTCTCGGCGCCGGAGCGACGGAAGGTGTGTACGCTATGTCGACCGAGGGTGAGATCGGTGGTTCGTGTTACCGGACGGTTTAATTTTGTGGTCAGTTAACTCGGTGCGCTCGAGCGAACGGGCCGTTAAGCGGAAAGTAGAAAAAGGCGGAGGACGACGGGTCGACACACGGACTACGTTGAACGCTCTTCTTCCGTCGTCACCACATTCTTTCATCCTGCCGTCGATTACGTACGTGCGAAACGGCGCAGACAGTGTTTGTCCCGTTTAACCCCCCCCCCCCCCCCTGCACGCCGTAGCCGGTAGATAGCGATCGACGATTCCGACGATCGTTAGCCTTCATTCCCGAAGATCTAGGTGCCAGTTTGCAGTTTAAACGCGAATCGATATTGCGAATCCCACGCTGGTTAAGCCGCCTCGCACGTTGTATCGGCACGCGAGAGTAAGATTGACGAGGGTTCGCTACACACTGCCGGTCGACGCTGATTCGAGGCTACTCCGGCTTCTCCGCTCCTCTGTACGTGTACGTAACAGAAACGAGTCGCGCTCACGCCAATCCGACCGGGCACATCAGATCCATTCGCAGGATATACCGTCACGTACACACCACCCATTCGGCGATAGCGAACACTCGGCCGGTCAGCGAAAACGCTCTCGATTCCGACTTGATCTTCGGAAACGATCGCCGACCGGAAGCCAACCCACCGCAAACGGTCGAATCGCATCGTGCCCGACGCGGCGTGAGCCCTGTACAAACCGGCGAAGAATTCGCGCCAGATGAACCGTGCGAAACGTATATAAAATAAGAGGGAGACGAGCCGGGGAGCCGGGGAAGAAAATTCGTCGGAGGTTCGGCCGGGGAAAACGATTCCAAGGAGCCCAAAGCAAACGTAAAAGGGTTTTTGCCATCGATGGTATGCATTTATTCGTGGCGCAACGCGGAATTAGAGCAGGCATTGCCGGTGCTCCCGCACAGACTCCACCTCTACGACCCTTCCCACCGAAGGGGGTGTGCTTCCTCCGCGCGAAAATCGCTGGGCAAGGCGCTTATGAATTATTCAATCTTCCATCGATAAAAGCTTCCGCCACCTCCTCCGACGCAGACCCAAGTGGCCGACGAGATATTCGGATGAAATTCGTGACGACTCCGACGGCGTAGAATCCTGTCTTTCGCTCGCGATCATTAGAAATGTAACTTCATCGCGATGCCTCCGACGTTCGCTCGGAGGGGCTCTGATGAGATTCGGTTCCCAGGTTTTTTCAGATTCATTCGTAAAATCTGGCGCTCCAATGACACTGGGTTCAGAATTGTTGGCATCCGTGGCTAATCCTCGAGTCTGGTAAATCCCTGGCCAATTTTAGACGGGAAATGAATTAGCGCTGAAACCGTTCGGCCGTAAGCAGAGTTGGTTATCGCTCCATTGAACGAATGATACCTGGGAAAGTGAGTTGTATCTGGATATAGAACAGAGGAACGACGAGAGGGATTCGAGCAAAAGCTTACATTCGTGTCGAATCCACTAGCATCGAAGCCTGTCTTTCGTTTACGATCATTACCAATGCAAATTCCCGTGTTACTTCTGACGTTCGTTTTGAGATTCGGTTGTCATTTTTATTTGTTGAGTTTTACTCGTAAAATCCGGCGCTCCAATGATCCAGAATTATTGTCATCCGTGGCTAATCCTCGAAATGCAACTTCGCCCCTCTGCTTCTGACGTTCGCTCGGAGGGGCTCTGATGAGATTCGGTTCTCAGGTTTTTTTAGATTCATTCGTAAAATCAGGCGCTCCAATGACACCGAATTCAGAATTGTTGGCATCCGTGGCTAATCCTCGAGTCCGGTAAATCCCCCGCCAATTCTCAAGGGGAATTGAATTAGCGCTGAAACCAGTCGGCCGTAAGCAGAGTTGGTTATCGCTCTATGGTGGAATGATACGGTGCTGTTCATGAATGCCTGGGCGATCTGAATAGGGCCGCTACAGGGAAACGGACCAGGCATTCATGAACAGCAATGTACCTGGAAAAGTGAGTTGTATCTGGATATAGAGCAGAGGGACGACGAGAGGGATTCGAGCAAAAAGCCTACATTCCTGTCGAATCCATTAACATCGAATCCTGTCTTTCGTTTACGATTATTAGATATGTAACTTTCCCTTGATGCTTCTGACGTTCGTTTGGAGGGGCTCTGATGAGACTCGGTTGTGATTTTTTTTAGATTCACTTGTAAAATCCGGCTCTCCAATGACACTGGATCCAGAATTATTGTCACCCGTGGCTAATCCTCGAGTCTGATAAATCCCTCGCCAATTTTCAATGAGAATGGAATTCCCGCTGAAAGCGTTTGGCCGTAAGCAGAGTTGGTTATCGCTCCATGAAGAAATGATACCTGTGAAAGTAAGTTGTATCTGGATATAGAACAGAGGAACGACGAGAGGGATTCGAGCAAAAAGCCCACATTCGTGTCGAATCCACTAGCATCGAATCCTGTCTTTTGGTCGCGATTATTAGAGATGTAACTTCGTCGTGATGTTTCTGACGTTCGTTTGGAGGGGCTCTGATGAGACTCGGTTGTGAATACTTTTTAGATTCACTTGTAAAATCCGGCTCTCCAATGACACCGGATCCAGAATTATTGTCATCCGTGGCTAATCCTCGAAATGTAACTTCGCCCCTCTGCTTCTGACGTTCGCCCGGAGGGGCTCTGTTGAGATTCGGTTCTCATTTTTTTTAGATTCATTCGTAAAATCTGGCGCTCCAATGACATCGGGTTTAGAATTGTTGTCATCCGTGGCTAATCCTCGAGTCTGATAAAGCCCTCGCCAATTTTCAACGATAATGGAATTACCGCTGAAAGCGTTCGGTCGTAAGCAGAGTTGGTTATCGGACCATGAACGAATGATACGTGGAAAAGTGAGTATCTGGATATAGAACAGAGGAACGACGAGAGGGATTCGAGCAAAAATCCTACATTCGTGTCGAATCCACTAGCATCGAATCCTCTCTTTTGGTCGCGATCATTAGAGATGTAACTTCCCGCGTTGCTTCCAAAGTCCGTTCGGAGAGGCTCTGATGAGACTCTGTTGCAATTTTTTAAAGATTCACTCGTACAATCCCGCGCTCCAATGACACAGAACGCAGAAATTATTATCGTAATCCGTGGCTAATCCTCGAAACGCAACTTCGCCCCTCTGCTTCCGACGTTCGCTCAAAGTGGCACTGATGAGAATCGATTGTCCGTTTTTCGAGATTCACTCGTACAATCCCGCGCTCCAACGACACCGAACCCAGAATTGTTGTCACCCGTGGCTGATCCATCGAGTCCGATAAATCGCCAATTTTCAACGGCAGTGGAATTAGCGCTGAAACCGTTCGGCCGTAAGCAGAGTTGGTTATCGCTCCATGAACGAATGATACCGGTGAAAGTGAGTTGGATCGGGATATGGAACGGAGGAACGACGAGAGGGATTCGAGCAAAAGCGTACGGGCGGGCACCGTGTGCGGGGAGGGGCGTCGAGTGTGGAGTGGAGAACACCGGATAGGAGTGCGCGGCGAGCCCCGGGTACGTGGTCAGAAGCCGGACAGATTCAATTAAGGTTCGCCAGTTTAATAATGCCTCGCCAGCCAAGTCACGTACCGGTGTCGACGTTTGCGGATAATAAAGCGGCACTAGCCAAACTTGTTTTTGAGCCGGTGAACCACGAGTGATACGACTCTCGCGGCAACCTCGCGCGCACGAACGAATAGTGTAAGCTCGACGGATTTCAATTGCAATTATACACACTATCCGCAGCGCGCGATAGGACCATAGATTCATATCTTTCTGTCGGGAGAGCTCGGCGCTATCTTGTTGCAAAAACATCTGTGCATGGTACAGTTTCAGATAGAGCGGGAGAGGAAAAAAGGAAGAAACTTTGGCGCAGCGGTCCGCGCTTCGAATTTAATCAAGCCGGGGATTCGGAGCTCGTTCCTTTTTTTCCTCCAACTGCGCTCGCGGGGGTCAGAGGATATAACAAAAGGAACGAGAGGCACCGGTCTCTCTGTGTCTGCCGGGCAGAAGGAGGAAGCGTACGGCCGGGGGGAGAGGGAGGAGAACGAGCAAAAGAGAGTTATGCCGCCCGAACTGACAAACTCGTTCGGCGAATCGCCTTGGGGCCCCCGGAGAACCGCGGCTTTTCGGATCTACCGATTCCCCTCTGGCGCTCCTCGTATCCACTGCTACCCTCTGCTCGGGCGGTGCCCACCGCATCCCCCGTTTGGACGGCCGCGATCCGGAGAGATCAACGGGCTAATCCGTGCCAGCCGAGAGTAATAATTAACAACGGATAGCGGCACCGGCCGCGGTTCTTTTTCCCGTCGCTCGCGACTCTAGCCTTCCTCACCGTTTTCCCTCGCATGCACTCGCGGAATTCGACCAACGGAAATTACCCTCAATAAAAAAATAATCTAGAATTGGCCTTTCTCGTGAAAATACGGCGTAACGAGGTTGTCGGGTTTGTGGTGTCGGGATTCGAGGAGACACGTTTGCAGGCGCCGCGCATCGACCAGCCCGCGAGATACGTAGGGGAGAGCGGGGCAAATGGGGCAATGGGGCGAAACGGGGTTTTTGGGCAAAACTAAATTTTCCAATCATTTTTGGATCGGACAAGGTGGCAAAACTGGGCAGAAAAGACTGATGTATCCGATAGGGCGAATTCGGGCATTCAAAAATTATTGGAAAATTACGTTTTGACCAAAAACCCCGTTTTGCCCCGTTGCCTCATTTTGCCCCGCTCTACCCTACGACAGTGTGCGTGGTCAGGGGGAGTATCAACGGATAAGGCAGAAGAAAATTTATTACGAACATCCCGATCGTTTTTGTGCTTAAAAGAAGATACGGTCGCTCGCAATCTGCAAAAAGTACTCGGTTCTTGAAGGGTTACCTTGTGCGCATGCGCAATAGTGTTTCATTACTCCCTAGAGAGTAATAGGGCTCATTGCTGCCTTTGGAAGTGCTGTTACTTCCGGGGGAGCAATAGTCATTGACGAATATGACGATTTCTCGACACAATAGATGTGGCTATTTTAACGAAGTCGGAAAAGGTATCGTGAGCTACGGGAGGGAACGGATTTTCACCGCGTGTAATTTCTGCCCATTCATTATGAACTTGTGCGCATGCGCAATACTGTTTCATATCTCGTTATACTTCTTGCAACTACTTATTGTCCACAAACGTCCACAATTTTTTATTTGTCAGTTTTCCGATCGCACAATCCGACTCTAGTTTTACAAACAAAAGTACAAACTAAGATTGTTAATGTCACTAAAGATAAAAGGACAGGTTTGTGTATTTGAACCTGAACAAAATCATTCCTACGAAACTTCGTATTCCGATTTTACGAAATCATTTTTATACTGTGCACTGATAAAAAAGTACAGTTGAATCAATTAAGATTTGGGCAGGGACGTTCAAATAAATATTTTAATGACTCAAAAATATTTTGGTGAAATCAACCAAAAAAATTGTTGAACTAACCAATTTTTTATGCGTACCAACAAACATTTAGTTGAACGTCCGTGCCCGAATCTTACGCTATTTTTCAACCGTATTTTTTTATCAGTGTGTAGGGAGTGTTAGGGCTCATTACTCCCTCTTGAAGCCCTATTACTTCCGGGGCAGTCATGGTCATTGCCGAATATGACGTTTTCCGCTAAAAAAATGTGGTTATTTTAACCACATTACCCACCGGAACGGGAAATCCGCCCGACAAAAAAAAATCTAAAATTGGCCCTTCTCGCGAAAATCCCGTCTAATGAAGTTGTCCGGTTTGTCGTGTCAGGAGGCAGCGTTCGGGATTGGAGGAGACACGTTAGCAGGCGCCGCGCATCGAGCCGCCCGCGAGATACGTACGACAATGTGCGTGGTCAGGGGGAGTATCAACGGGTACCATCTATGCGTGAAAAATGATAGTGATATATCAAGGCCCCCGGTGATTAATCATAGCGCTCGTGCCGCAGGGCCGCGCACTGCCAGCCGTCGCGGTGACGCCACGACTTCGAAACGGAATCCTCCAGGCGGAACCGTTGCATCCCACCCCGCTGGCAAAACCATCTCCGGACGCTGCCTCGATGTCCAACGCTGGCCCAACGTCTGTTCCTCGCACTCCATCATCCCTCGTACGATTTTACACACGTATATAAATTCCCGACGCCGATGTTTCATTTTCGTTTTTTTTTTCTTTTTTTACGTACGTAGCACTCCGATTGCGTATCACATCGATTTCCGACCGAATTACTATGCGCGAGATATCGCGGCGGTGAGCAGTGCAGTGCGCGGTGTGCGGCGGCGGGGCTGTCGTTGATATCATTATAAACGAGCCCGGGCCGAGAGACCGGAGCTCCACTCAATTTGTTTGATACCCTCGGCGCGCGCGTGTGGCCTCGCGAATGCCCGTCCTCTCGCGGCTCCTCTTTCGACGACTCCGCCCGACCCTCCTGTCACCGTCCCATATCCGCACGGCACTCCACTTTGTCATCGTAATACTTTCCGGCGAGGTGACGAAGAGGGAGCGAAAAAAAGAAGCCGCGGCAACGGGGTCGCAAAGATTCCGAGGAATCTCGGACGCTGCGGTTTCACAGAGCGGAGAAATGATGGTTCGCACGCTCATGCGGGCATATCTTTCTTGCCGCAAGATATTCTTACATCTTCGGCTCCTCCTCCTCCCCCTCTCGCGAACAGACACACATTTGAGCGGTAAGAATCGATGCCCCCCGGTGCGCATCGCACGATTAATAATCCCTCCGAATTTCGCTCCGGCGAACCATCGGATATCAATTCTTACCATGATTTCTGCTTTTTTCATTCTTTTTCTTTTTCACCTCCTTGTATAGGAAGCTGTGGTTTCGTAAAGAATTTTTTTTTGAGATTGGGGCCCGGTGCGAAATTCTAGGCGTTTTTGACATTTTTGGAAAAAGAGCGTTTTAAGTTTTCAACTGCATACAAATATAAGGTGGCTGAAATCTATGCATGCGGATTTTTTAATGGGATTTTCAGTTTTTTGAAAAATTACCAAAGACGGTCTAATTCGAGTAAACATGGAGGTGCCGAGTTGAAATTTGATACGGGAATGAACACTGAACAATGTTTGGAATAACAGTCGTCGAAAATTGATCTGATCGTTTAAATTTTATGACATTTGGACATTTTTGCATTTTTCGGAAAAGTTATATTTTTTGTTCGTCACGAAAAACACATAAATTTACAGTTAACAATTTTCTACGATAATTCTGGCTAAAAATTTTCTTCGTTTCAATTCTATGAGATGTACACATTTTTTAATGTTATAAAAAAAGTTGCAAAGTAATTTGCACATGGCTTCCTCATTTATAATAATTTCGCCCAGATCTTTCTCTGTGAGGAAGCCATAACCGATCAACGAACTTTCTCATAAAGAGAGCTGTGCGCAGAATTATAATAAAGGAGGCAGCCAAAAATCGGTCAACGAATTTTCTCCCAGAGAAAAAACTGTGCTAAAAATTCTAATAAATTCTCCTAAATGAAGAAGCCAAAGCCGATCAACGAACTTTCCCACCGACAAAACTGTGCGCAAGCTCATAATAAATGCGGAAGTCATGTGCAAATTACTTCGCAACTTTTTTTCCTCCCCAATCGTATAATCCGCCGAGTGCGCGGCGATTGCGCCTGCGGTTAGCCAAGGCCGCGGGTGGAGGCAAACGAGCGGCGTGTAGTGCTCGGTTTCGTAGTCACTTTTATATCGGATGACGATCGTGAAAATAAGGAAAAGCTGACGATTCAGTGGGATAAGGCCGCGTGCGGCGTCCGCGAGTCCGGCGACCGCGCGGCTCGGGAGCTTTGCCGCTAGTCCACACATTCGTGACGTTCGCCAGTAGTACAAACACGGTTCGGGCATCCGCTCGGGCGCGGATCGTTTCTCGCGTGTGTTCCGAGCCAGGCCGAGCGTGCGGTCCGCGCTCCGCGAGGAAGACACGCAGGACAAGTTTACCGGTTCGTGGAAGCTCACACGCACGCACATACGCACGCACACGCGGTCAGCGAGGGGTTCGCTCTCTCTCGCGTAACACGAAATGAATGATGATTCATGCGGCACGCGAGCGATTTCACGTCGTGTTCCCGTATTCTTCGCCGACGTAACGCTCGCCGTCCTGACGGTCGTTCGCGGGGAGGAAGTCAGAGCGAGAGGCCAGAAGCGAGGGTGGCTCGCGCGGCGAATCCATGTTTGTGTGTGCGTCGCGAGGGATGAGGGTAAGTGGGGAATAATATCCCGTCATTTGGTTTTCGTGCAACAGGAACGGGCGAACACGAGCGGCTCGCGCGGACCCAATCGATACATGCACGCCTGTCGCGTGCGCTCGCATGCTCGAGCCTTTCGTCTCAGCACACGTGTGTATGTAACATGTGCGCAGGCGAAAGTATAATACGGCTCTATTGAACACAAACGCTGGAATTACTACTGGCACAGCTTCGGCCTGTATCGGCCGTTGTTGCTTTATTTGTACTGCCGTACACACACACATGCACACACATGTCAGGCGTCACGCCACCTTTGCCCGGGAGAGCCGAAAAAAAACCGCACACACGTAGACGCGTTCCATTAAAGCGGGGCAAACACCGCTCGGGGTTAATTATTTTGTATAGTTTCTCGTGAGTGGCTCGAATAGGTTGCGGTATCGCGATCGCGTTTCAACTTCGTCGTCAAACAGTGAAGTAACGAATAAGAAAATATCATACTCGGGGAAAGAAAACAAGGGAAAAAAAACACATCCGTCTCCCTAATTGCAATTGGCTCGAGGCGAGTAATTTGCGCGATATCATCCTGGGTTTTTTTTTCTCTTTTTCTTTAACGCGATCACGTCATGATCATGAACGTGCAACGCTCGGTGATAAGCGTCGACTGTCGTGGTGGTTGAATTTCTGGTGAAATAACTCGGACAGTGGTTTCTGACTACGTGGGTAAATTCGCCAATTTAACTATCGCGATGAATTGAATTTCTGGTGAAATAACTCGGACGGTGGGTTCTGACTATGCGAGTAAATGCGCCAATTTAACGATCGCGACGTATTGAACGAGAGTATTTTGCACATTTTGTATAGCCGCACGTGAGTGGCTCGAATAGGTCGCGGTATAGCGATCGCGTTTCAACTTCGTCGTCAAACACCGAAGTAACGAGTGAGAAAATATCATACTGGGGGAAAGAAAACAGGAGAAAAAAACACACACATCCGCCTCCCTAATTGTAATTGGCTCGACGCGAGTAATTGCGCGACATCAACCTGGTTTTTTTTTCTTTCTTTAACGTGATCATGTCTATGATCGTGAGCGTGCATCGCTCGGTGACAAGCGTCGACTGTCATGGTGGTTTAATTTCTATAGTAATAACTCGGGCAGTGGTTTCTGACTGCGCGAAAAAATTCGCCACTTTAAGGTAGTACTAGCACAATGACTGACGCCGCCTAAGTTCGAGAGAAAAAAGTCAAAGATTACAAACACTTCTTGATGAGAAAAAAATCTGAAAAAATTCTAGCATGTAAAAGGTGCTGAAAATATTGTTTGTGCATAATAATAATTTCAGAATGTTCATAACAAATTACTGAAAAAAACAATTGTGTAACAAATTACCCGGCAACCAAATTTTTTTTATTACGAAAATGGGATGTTAATTTTTCTGAATACGTATGAATTTTTTCAGAATTTTATCTAATACTTGAAAATTACGATTTTAAACAAATTTTAACATAAAGGAAACGAATAAC
>JAPYZD010005183.1:0-10238 GCA_030522725.1 Ichneumoninae sp. B BG-2022a | reverse complement strand
AATCTGAAAAAATTCATACGTATTCCGAAAAGTGAACGAATCATTTTCATTACAAAAAAAAGTTGAGTTACCACATATTTTGATGAACAATTTTTTTTTTCAACAACTTGTTAATAACATTTTGAAATTATTATTATGTAAAAATAGTCTCTTCAATGCCTATAATAAGTATGAATTTTTTGAGATTTTTATAACATTGGGAAGTGTTTGCAATTCTTGCCCGAATTTATCGAATTTAGGCGGAATGAACACCACTCGCACCAACCTCCTTAAAATCATGTGAACCACTATGGAGTACGAGTGAGATAGCGTCAGTGGCGCTCACAGCGAAGCGAGATAGACACCCTCCGAAAGGTGTTTCACATGCCCTTAAGGGGAGGCTAAACTCCTCTCTCTCGTTCTCACGAAAACCCCATGCCGATGTCTCTCTCACACCCGAACAACCTCCATCTGGGCTTAGACTCCTCTTAAAGCGAGGTCAAGGGGCCACACTGTGTCCTCATCTCTGCCTTGACTCCAAAAGTTGATTAATCGCTATGCTGCGGTACTTCTTTATCGAAAGTCGTGTACACGAGTTATAACACTCATCGCGGATGCTAACGTAACGAAGTATCGAGAAAATTCGTAACTTTATATTCAGAGTTACGAATTTTCTCGATACTTCTCGATACGAGTGTATAACATGTACGTACTTTTCTTGATACGAGTGTATACTTCATACACTCGTACCGTCTAAAATCTACAAAACGCGTGACGCGCCAATTGCATTAGTGCATCTAATGCAGATCGTTACAGTCTATTTTCCGCGTTTTGCGAAACAATGAAAATATTATCGCCCAAGGAGGAAATAAACAATTCTCAAGACCAAGAGATTTTTTTAGCGAAGAAGGCTTATTCACAATGTACTTTATTAACGTAGACAGTGAATATCAGTAGCAAATACACGTGAGAGAATCGAGACCTTTAGATAGACGTAATTATGTCTCGATTATGCATTACTAGCATCGTGTTTAAAAATCGATCGAAAGCAAAGTGCTTTCGTTGACGTTGAGTGGAATGCTCAGGATGAATATATATATATTCTATAATTATATACAATTATCAGCTACATGAGACACCAATGGAAGAACTCGTGCTGCTGTTCTCAATATCGGAAAATACTTGTCGCCCCCCCGCCCCTTCCCGTCTCTCGGACCATCTTGTAATCACGTATTATCATTACTGTGATTACAAAATGGTCTTTACATTAAGATAGAGTATAAATTGAGATTTTGTACGGATCATCAATGTTTTTTTCACGCTAAACCCTTTCAAACCGGCGACCGGATCGTCGTACACAAATCCTTCAAAGAGCTCTTGATTAATTTCTCCCATCGATGCGACAGACTCAATAATTACAAATCGTCCAAGTTTACATTTAAACGCTCGTAAATGCTACTTTTTCTATTTTTTCCGTTTTTATCTTTCATAAATAAATGTTTGAGCCGTTACAGAATGAAGAACGAAGGCTTTGATGTTGTTATCTTATTATCATTAGTTAGTCATTAGTAGTGGCAGCGATTACTTGTCCGAACGATGTCGTATTGAGTAATCTCTATCTTTCCGGCCCTTCTTTGTATTCACAAAAAGTATAGAAACAGTTATATTGAATCGGCGGCAAGTTCAGTCGAGTGTTGGTATGTTAGTTAGTTTTTTTGTTTTCTTTTTTTCTTTTCTTTTCATAGTTCGGAGACATAAATCCTTGTCTGTCCTTAACTGTTAAATTGGTGCTTGGATGCATGCTGCTCTCCCCGGTAGGTCCTCTTACGCCATTCGAATACTCTGAATTATTTGGAAGACGGCTGAAACATTAATATTTGTATTGGTACAATCTTCACCTGCGCACGGTCGTTCTCGGACGAAACATAAACTATTTATCGAAACTCACCTGAACCACAGACGACAAAGATGAATAGTGCCAGTAGCCAAGGGCCAACAGGCGACGATTCCTCTTGAGCTTTCTGCAACGAAAAAAAAAGAGAAAGTTAACCACGGAACATTCGAGACAAGCAAAGACCACACTCCACCGTCGGTAACACAATATGACAAAATGATAATGGTAATTAAACATGATACTAGGGATTCAAAGATTCTCGGATTATCAAAGTAGTTTAAACAAAAGTCATCAGAATAGTCAGATAGTGAGTGGAATCAAAACAATAGAAACAATGATTGAACTTTCTACTCTCTTAAACAGATAAACAGATGTTACCAGTGCAAGAACATAAATCTGGCACAGTTAAATAATTAGACAAACGTACGAAAGAATAAGCTCCTTTATTATGATAATACGTTTCGAACGATATTTATTGACGAATAAATTGCATCTCGGAGGGAAATGGCAAAGTGTATAAAATCTCTCGCCGCGATGTCAGACATTCAGCAGATGGCGAGCGAGCGTTATAACCTTAAATAGTCTACAGGACAGAAAACCCGCTAAGAATTCTTTTCAAATGACAATTGAACGGTCGAACATATGCGTCGACTTTCTCAACGATCAGCACGCAGAATTGACGTAGATTGTCGTCGAATAATCGAGAATGCGTGGACGACACATGACAGCCAGCTGTTGAACGTCGGCTATTCGTCGATGTGTACGGAACGCGATGTGGCAGAGAAAAAAAATACTCACCGAGGATTTCGGGACGTTTCCACGAAGGGTTATGTTCTTGGTTGCTTTCTCGTTCGCGATACGCATTCTCTGTTTCGGTGCCATGATTAATGAGCTCTTAGTTCTCTAACGTTCCAGATTTTTCGTTCAACGAAGCAACGCCACTTCTTCCGGACACTCGGAGCACGAACCGAATACGTCGAGCGACGACGAGTATATCGTTCGGCGCGTGCAGCGTCTCCCGTTTACTTTTCTAATCTGCGTCGACGTATGCATGCGCCTCTGTTCGATGCGCTGACACGTGAATGCCCATGAACATCACGACCGGCCAACCACTCCACGAGTCGCTGGAACTTGCCAACACGTTTGCACCGCCGGCATCAAAATAATTTATAAGAATATACTTTTATTGTATTCGTGCCACAACGTGTCTTTCACGTCGACCGATTCATAATATTAACAATAAATTTTATGATTTTACAAATATTTCCATTAGATATTCATGTGGATGAGATTTTCCGACACTCAATCTATCGCAAACGCGCCGGATTTGACGTAACACCGTATCTGATGTGGCACTTGGCTCTAGTCGCCACCACCGCGATTCGCCATTCAAGTTTCCGGCGAAAGTTGGTGCACACCATCTAATGTCTCGCGGCTCAACCCTTTCGTTAAATTTATCAACACAAGAAAAAACAGTGTTTCATTTTTGTCGCAGAAAGTCGGCTAGCTCTTCGTTAGCCATGCCACGTTGAAGAGAGCATTTTGTAATGTATACAAGCTTTTAGATACAACGAACTTCCTTCAACACGCTGTGGTTCGATATTAATGAAAGTAAACAGAAAATATCGATTTGACATGATAAACTAATTAGTTTCAATCTACCCCTGCAACGCATCGTCACTATACAAAAACTAATACATAATAAGTTTACGATACTTTGATCCAAAAAATTCTACAAATATTGTTATGTGTATCTAAACGAGCGATGAGATATAGATAATTTGCCACGCATCATGGATCCATGTGGATAATGCGCACCACTGTGCTGCGCATTTATTTTAAATCATTCGAACGCTCTTTACTTCACGAGTAGTTCGAGGTACAATTGAATCGTTATTTTTTTATCGATCGTAAAAAATGTAAGGTCGAAAGAAAAAAAAAACAATGGAAACACATTTACGCTGGCCAACTGTGGATCGTAAAATTAGCTGTGCAGATTGCGCGATGGCGCCGCGGCCGATACCAGAGCCATCTGACGTGGCGATGGAGAAGCATTTTTGGTAGCGGCTCCGAGACCCGAGAGAAACAGATATCGTATCAGTGTGCTAGACCGTGGGCTCTTTGATTTTCATGGTATTTTGGGAATCTATGGGGCCTCATCGCCGCCGGATTTTCTGGAATACGTTAGAGAGTCTCGTGTGAGACCCAGTGATCCAAGGCCTCGCCTTCCTTCGTTAATCCGACGTCATGTGTCGGACACGTCAAATACTTAGCCTCCTGGCTCTTAGCCTCCTCCCTCTGGTCCACACGGACGAGCACAATCATATTGTAAGTATTTCACACTCTCTCGCTCAACGACCTTTACTTTTGACACATTTCACGTGTAATCCTCGAACCCTTCTGTGACCCAGAAATCATCAGTCCCAAAACAGCTGTTTTGCGCCACAAAATTCGACAAATGTCCTCTGCCAGTTTTCGGTTTTTCTTTCCCACCTATTTCCCTCTTGCTTCATCGCTGTCCGGTATTCGACGCTTTTTATCGCATATTTATAGCTTTGTTTCCAGTATTTGACGACGTGGCAATATTCAGTACTTAGCTACCATTGCGTTTTGAGTTTGCCTGACATTGACGTTTTACTACAAATGCATTTTTTTTACGTGAGACCAATAACTGAATTAAAATTTTTCCTGTTTTCATTCAGTACGACGACAACGACGAAGTTGTGCTATGGATGAGCACCGTAGGACCCTATCACAACAGGCAGGAGACGTACTCCTACTATTCTCTGGCTTTCTGTTTTGGCCCGAAGCAAATGATCGGCCACTATCATGAAACCCTATCGGAAGCGCTGCAGGGAATAGAGCTCAAGTTCAGCGGTCTGGACATCGAGTTCAAAAGTAAACAAACATTTCGTCATCGTGATCGCAGATCCGGATCGTTGCCTGACACATTTGTGCTCATATATTTATGGATGCAATTTTGTTCTTTCTCTTTCAGACGATGTTTTAAAAACTCATTACTGCGAAATATCGCTCAACGAAGCTAACCACAAAGCATTTGTTTACGCTGTGAAGAATCAGTATTGGTATCAGATGTACATTGATAACCTACCAATATGGGGTGAGCTATGTTGCCGTCCGTCGGTAAAACAGATACGATCGATTACTCGCCGATCGAACATCGCGGCAATTTTGAATTAAATTTTTGGTCATGAAGAAACATCGTGACTCATAAAATATCGGTGCTTCGACGATTTTTTCAGGCGTCGTGGGCGAACCGGAGGAGAGCAACGGAGTTGTCTCCCATTACATTTGGACGCACAAGAAGTTAGACATAGGCTACAACGGCAAACAAATCGTCGACGTTAATTTGACGAGCGAAAACAAAATAAAACTGGTGCCGGACGCTCGGATATCGTTCAGCTACGAGGTCAACTGGAAAAAGAGTAACGTAAAGTTCGAGGACAGATTCGACAAGTACCTGGATCCGAAGTTCTTCCAGCACAGAGTGCGTGATCGGCGAATAACAAATTTTATCGAAATTCATTTTACGATCATTTGATAAAAACTTATGAATCACAATTGTTGATTGCAGATTCATTGGTTCAGCATATTCAACAGCTTCATGATGGTGATTTTCCTTGTTGGATTGGTGTCAATGATCCTCATGCGAACGTTGAGGAAAGATTACGCACGTTACAGTCGCGACGAGGAGATGGACGACATGGAGAGAGATTTGGGCGACGAGTACGGATGGAAACAAGTTCACGGAGATGTTTTCAGGCCAGCGAGTCACCCGATATTGTTTTCCGCTCTTATCGGAGCCGGCTATCAGGTGTATATTCCAAATCCTCGTAAATCCACCTGTTTTCATTTCATTCCGCTTTTGGAAATCCGTACTGCAACGCGGTAAATGATCTTTTATATCATTTGTTTGGTTCCTTAAAAAGGTAACGGTCGTCGTGTTCAGTGTAATTATCTTCGCCATTCTCGGCGAGCTCTACACGGAACGAGGCTCGATGCTGTCGACAGCGATATTCATGTATGCAGCAACCTCACCGATAAACGGCTACGCCGGTGGCGGTCTGTACGCGCGAATGGGCGGCCGCGTATGGATAAAACAAATGATACTGAGTGCATTCATGCTACCTCTCATGGTCTGCGGCACTGCCTTCTGCATCAATTTTATCGCCATGTATTATCACGCTAGTCGCGCCATTCCTTTCGGTTCAATGGTGAGTTTCAGGCAATAGAGTTTCGTCACAGCATTCGCGAGTATTCTGAAACTTTGTGAAAGACAACGATAATTTCTTCGGTAATTTTCCAGGTGGCTGTTACGTGCATTTGCATATTCGTCATTTTGCCGTTGACTTTGGTCGGCACAATTCTCGGTCGGAATCTCGCTGGAACGCCGGACGCGCCCTGCCGAGTAAACGCGGTGCCCAGGCCGATTCCAGAGAAAAAGTGGTTCATGGAACCTCTGGTAATCATAATGCTCGGCGGGATTCTTCCATTCGGTTCAATTTTCATCGAAATGTAAGATATGCGTGATATAAAAAAAACGTTTTTTTTCTGACGTTCGGGCACTACAGATTTTCCGTTGTCATTTACAGGTACTTTATCTTCACCTCTTTCTGGGCATACAAGATTTACTACGTTTACGGATTCATGCTACTGGTATTCATTATACTTATGATTGTTACGGTTTGCGTGACTATCGTGTGCACGTACTTCCTTCTGAATGCCGAGGACTACAGATGGTAATAGCGTTAAAAATCAAATAAAAATTATCTGTGGCCGTAGCTCGCGGAACAGTGCAAAATTATTTTATGATTTTGTTTACAGGCAATGGACGAGTTTCTTGGCCGCCGCGTCGACCTCGAGCTACGTATACGTTTACTCGTTCTACTACTTTTTCTTCAAAACAAAGTGAGTATGAGATTATCTCCGAACGCCGATGCGTTGATTAATTTATAAAGGAATTACATATTTGACAAATTTGTATGCGTGTTTTTTTTCATTTCAGAATGTACGGCCTCTTCCAAACCGCATTCTACTTCGGTTACATGGCACTGTTCAGTTTGGCTCTGGGCATAATGTGTGGCACCGTCGGCTACATAGGCACGAATGCCTTTGTCCGCAAGATCTATTCGACTGTGAAGATAGACTAATTCGTCGTCCGACGAAGACAATTCCTCATATGCATATATTTTTTTTTCCACAACGCCAGTAAGGATAACAGCCGCAAGTTGGCGAAAGGCGGGCAAGTAGCGGAGTAAGCTCACTTCTTGTTTCGTGATTCCACGAGATCTCGTCGTCAGATTGCTCGATCGTCTCGATCGCTTCATTGACACTCCTTATTTCCGCAATCGTTACCGAAGACTTTATATTCGCAAATGTGAAAAATTTTCCATTATCTTCGAAGCCCGGCATCCATTACCGAATTCTTCGAACGTCGAAATCACGTTGCTCCGTTGTTTCGAAGGATCGCGCGAAATAATCCAGCTGATCTCGGAACCTGAATAGGATACTTCCTGCAACGCAAGGGTTGTGTCGCGTCCGGATATTCATTTTTGTTTTATTTTTTTTTTTCATCGACGAATCAAAGAACACGGACGGATGATAACAAAACAACCAACACCAGATACTTATCCTACTTTGCTCAGCAATACGGATTTAGAATATCTGGTCATCAAGGAAAAAATGAACATAAAAAACTATGTGGTATTTGAATTGGCGCTCGATTGGCATCGCGCAGTTCGCATTCGACCTCGTTGACGCTAGTAGTGTATATCCTTAATTTTTTTTTTTTAAGTATCGTTTCGTAAAACTTTACATAGGAAATCAATGTTAAAAACAACAATCGTACACGATCTGGTATGCTCCGCGATGCTGATCTTACGCTATCTTTATTTATAATAATAATTATAATAATAAATAGCGTAGATATTGAACGGTAATAAATTGCATTAATAATAACCCCGACCCGCCCCCCCCCCTCTCACCCATAGATTGTACAAAGATTTTTATTCGCAAATTGACTATATTTTTATTTTCTTCATCGGGTTGTCAAAGTTTCGAGGTACTTTATAAATTGTGTGACGAATCGACGATTAACATGCTTATCTCGTTGGACGAGGGTTTCACAGAGTACAATACTTCTCGGCGATACCTGCGGATCCGCAACTCTCGACGAATCACGAGTCAAGATCTTCGAAAGTCTCCCCCCTCCCCCCCTCCCCGACAGCGTTAGATTAAGTGATTTGTTGTTAGATGTAGCGATATTTCGAGGAAACAAAAATATATAAAATTTCTACCAGTAAAGGAGTCTCGTTTTTTTATTCTTGCATTTTTGTTTTTTTGTCAATACAATATCGTTTATCGATATTTCTTCGCATCGTAAACAATATCTTACGGACCCACGGCTGCACGCTTAAGAGCATGTGAAACACGTGCTCAGCCTGTCTCTCTCGCTCCGCCGAGAGCCGCATTGATGCGATTTCATAGTATTTCTCATGTTCTTAAGACCGTATGAAACACCCCCCTCCCCGTCCATCCCGGTCTCAGTCGGTATCAAAAACTGTAATCAACTTTTCTCACTGGATCTCGCATATTCGGACAAAAGAAAAGTCTCATGGGAAGCCGAAATTATATCCACTTCCGATGAGACTTTTCTTTTAACCGTATATGTCGGAATCAATGAGAAAAGTTGTTTACAGTTTTTATTACCGACCGCGGTAATAACTTTTCTCAAGGGTGCTATTTTTTTTTTTTGAAAAAAGCAAATTCTCGGCCTGAAACCGGCATACGGCCCGAATTAATTTTTTTCTCAAAAAAATTAGCACCATTGAATAAAGGTAATTTGAAAATTGCAACTATCTCTCTCCCACTCATGGCTTCGTCACGTGACTTTCACTTCCCCTTAAGGCTTTATAAGTCACCCGTTCCAAAACAGCAGTAACGGATGTGGAGTAGTGGCAGCTCGTTGCTATGGTGTGTCCTCAGAGTGGGGGTCGTGCACTGAGAGTGGGGTTGTGCTTGAGAGTGGGGTCGCTTCTGAGTGGGGGGAAGAGCTGTGACTCGAAAGAGTTAAGGTGCAGTGAAAGTCACGTGATGGAGCCAGGAGTGTGGGAGAGATAGCGGCATTGGTATTACGTCGGAGCGAGGGAGAGCGACAGAGGACGTGTTTCACTTCATCTTAAGGTGAAGTGAAAGTCACGTGACGGGGCCATGAGTGTGAGAGAGATAGTTGCAATTTTCAAATTAACTTCATTCAAAGGTGCTAATTTTTTTGAGAAAAAGATGAATTCGGGCCGGATGCGAAATTACCGTGGGCATCCAGCTCGAATTTTTTTCCTCTAAAAAATAAGCACCCTTGAGAAAAGTTCATTACTGTTTTCATAACCGATCGCGATATTTCACTTCCCCTTAAGGTGATGTGGTATAACCCCACGCCCACCTCCCCCGCGCCCGGTTGGTAACAAAAATTGTACTGAATCCCGTTTTGTGATCGCAGGCCGCCAAGAAAAATGAAAATTGTCTTCCCCTGCGTCTGCCGATTCCTCAGGGAAAGACAATTTGCTTTCTCGTTAGCAGAATGCTGTTTTAAAACGGCATGCAGTACAATTTCTGTTACCGACGGCGGTATTTCACATCACCCTAAGGTGATGTGGTATAACCCCCCGCCCACCAGCCTCGCGCCCAGTCGGCAACAAAAACTGTACTGAACGTCGTTTTGAAACCGCGAACCCCGAGAAAAAGAAAAATTCCTTTATTTCACTCAGTGGGAAAATAGCGGTTTTGCGAAGGCTTCGCGTGCTTAAAACCTCAATTTTCACAACTTCTGAAATAAAATTTTGTACGATACTCGTGCGAAAAACGTTTTCACACTCGTCAGAAAAAGTTTTTTTGCTCTCATATTAAAATGTACTAACGTAAAAGTACCAGCGGCCGCGCACCTAAGGGTGAAGTTCCAGTTCCCGTACAAAGTACCAGTGGCCGCATGCTTTGCGCAGCCACTGGGACGTTTACCTTATTCCCTGCGTCCGCCGATTCCCCAGGGAAAGACAATCTTTTTTTTCCTCGGCGGACTGCGATCTCAAAACGGCGTTCAGCACGGTTTTTATTACAGCCGGCGATATTTCACAGATCACCTTAAGAGGAGATAAAAATCATGTGGCCATGCCACCAGAGCGAGAGAGATACCGTTATTGGCGTTCGCAGTGGAGTGTGAGGGAAACACCACAAGAGAGTGTTTCACATCACCTTAAGGAGGGAGTCTCGCTGCGCGCTGACTTCGCATAAGTTCGACAACAATAAGAGAAAATTGCAAGTACTTCGTGATGGTGTAAAAATCTGAAAAAAA
>JAPYZD010005182.1:0-10239 GCA_030522725.1 Ichneumoninae sp. B BG-2022a | reverse complement strand
TTCAGTGTCGATCTTTTCGCTGCGCCGTGGATGGTCCTCATGGATACATTCACAGGCTTGCTGTAACAAAACGAATGTATATACATATTTAATGAATCTTTTTTTTCTTTTTTTTTTACGACTCCAAGCTTTAATTATTAAGCTAAGTGTTACTCACCGATGCCCGCAGTTGCATCCGCCTTTCACGAGCGAAATACTGGCGTCTCCGAATAAACCATATTTTCGGAGGCGGTTTCGGATACTGCAACCGGTTGTTCCGTCGGGGTGTAGCCTTCGTCCTCGGATGCTGCACCCACCCGCGCCTAGCCCGTTCTTCCACACGCATTCCTCTCTGTTGAGGCTGTTTACGTCACTTTTCTTCTCGGCTATTTGTAAGCAGACGTCTCAAGGGGTTGGGCCATTACAGGACCAACAAAAAAAAGTCAAACTGACGAATTAGAGACACGCCTCCGCTTATCCCCTCCATCGACAAAATCTTTCAGATGCATCTGCAGCGCTCATCGGTAGTACATAGCGATCCCTCGACAGTAGCGGTTGTACTTACTGGACCATAACATTTTTCACCAAAATGGACTATGTCATCGATATTCAAGGGTTTTACGATAAGGATGACTGCTTCATTGCTAAAGAAGTAGCTGTCGTTACGCTAGATAAAGAGTACGTCGGCCGTTGGATCACCGCTCCAGCATACGTTTTCACGGATCTCCCGAGATCAGTGCGCGCGAAGAATAATTGGACGACTCGTCATCATCACGGCCTGGAGTGGTTCGAAGGAGACGTAGGAATCAGAACCCTACACGCAAATCTCCGACAGATCACGCGGGTTGCTGGAACCATTTATACTCGCTGGCATGAAAAGGTAAAATTATTTTTACTTACCTTCAATCATCCTTTATATATATTTTTTAAATAAGCTGAAAAAAATTTTTAAAAAAACATTTCGGGATGTGGGGTCAAACTCGCGCTTCCAAGGAAAACGCTACTTGAGTTTAGCGCTTTAGACCGTTCGACCAAGCTAGCTCACGCAAAGCCTTGAGCTACCCTCGCGAAACACTCTGCGCGCAAGACCCAGAACGACGCTTCCGTACCTAGCCAACTCTGGGAAATTCCAAGATGGCACGATTCGCTGCTGCTACGGCGTCACGAGCTCTCCCGTACGCTCCCCCGTACTTCACCCATCCGCCGCTATACTGTTTAGGCGCTGTACCGCTAGGCTTCCCCTTTCACGCACACCAAGGCGATGGGCCCGCCGCCGCTCGATCACTACCGAACCCTCAAAAATCCAACATGGCGCGACTCGTCGCGACGTCGTCGTCAGCTGGCCCCGCGCGCGCTCCAGCCAACTCACCCCCACTCTCACGCTCACTCCCGTCCACTACACTCTCCCCTCCACCCGCGCCTCAAGTCAAGCTACTGAAGTGATCGACTGGGGGCAGGTGGTCGGGACTCTGCAGCCGAAGAAGCAACGTCTCCTCTAGCCACCCTCTTCCTCCCTAGGGGGACACGCGGGGGAAGACGAGTGGGAGCCGTGGGGCGAAGGGGCGAGGGGGGAGAAGGGGGCATCGACCCCCATCAGCGACCAGCTGGGCCTAGCGGCCCTGCCGAACCCGCTAGACACCACCCCCACTCCGAATCGCCGCCATCTTGAAAAAATCCCTATAGGTACTGTAGTCTACTGACACCAGACCGGATGTTCAATGTTGACGAGGTGGGGTGTTCAACCATTGCCAAGCACATGCCCAAAATAATTCCCACGAAGGGAAAGCGCCAAGTAGGCATTGTGACATCGGGAGAGCGAGGCCAAAACGTTACAGTTGAATTGTGCGTGTCTGCGTCCGGTGTCTACTTGTCACCGATGTTTGTATTCCCACGAAAGAGGATGAATCCAAACCTTCTGCTGGGAGCACCTGAGGGTAGTTGGGCGGTGTGCCATCCCAGTGGGTGAATGCAAAGCGAACTATTCTTCTTCCTTCTACAAAGGAAGAGCCCGTCCTTTTATTGCTAGATGGCCATACCACTCATACCCGGAATTTCGAAGTGATAAATTACGCACGGAAAAACCACGTAATTATCCTCTGCTTTCCGCCATACTGTACTCATCGACTCGAACCGTTGGATGTGAGTGCTGCGGTAAAAAAGTGAATGAGATTGAATCCGGGACGCGTCGTACAGCCTGCCCAAGTTCCTGTGCTCTTCAGAGAAGCATTTGCTGGAGCAGCTATACCCGAAACGGCGATAAACGGGTTTCGAAAAGCAGGCATATGGCCTTTCCATCGCACCGCTTGTTCCGAAAAGGATTTTATGCCTGCCGCGGTAACAGACCAACCGCCAATGAGTCCACCAGAACAACAAGCTCCACTAGACGACGACACGTTTAATGCGGATGTATGCTCGATATTATTCGGTTTATCATTTTTTCTTTCTCTGCGCTCATTTTTGACGGTTTGCTTGGGTTTTTTTTACAATGCTCTCATCGCAGATGGATCTACCAAAAGAGCCAGTAAACCATACGATAGACGTGGTGAAGAAGGAACAATCATTGGTGCCTGAGCATGGCATGACGCAGGTCTCTCAACTCTCGACGGAGTCGTCTACAGCAATGTTCTGTACGGCTGAAGAAGATGAACTGTGTTAAAATCTATGGCCGGACTGCGTTTCTGTTAAGGAGGACGTATCTACTTCGAACGAAGAGTTTTATACTCCAAAGGAAGGTTACAATCTGCAGGCGTGTACCTCAAGCACAGAGTTTTATACTGCTGAGGAATCGCCGGAAGCTCTCGAGCTGTCAATGCATTCAGCTACGCCTGAGCCTCGTTGCGTGGAACGGTCATCACGTGAATCTCGAAGTCCGGATTTTCTGGGAGACTTGAGTCAATCTCTAAGTCAGGTTTCGATCCGCGATGACGCCGGAAATGCAAGCGAGCTGCAGGTTGATTGCTCTACTCCGAGCAAAAGACCGCGCGAGTTTTCGAGTCCTGAAGCCCATTGCTCAAATACGACATCATCGAAAAAAACACGAGGATCGGTGCCATCGTATATTGCGAAAACGATTATTTCAAGCTCTGATGATGATGATTCAGACCCACCAGAAGCGTGTACCAAAAAACAACGCCGTCCTGTACAATTTTATTAATTTTTCGAGACAAATGTTATGCAGCGTGATTTTCTTCGAGCGGAAAATCGCCTACCGCGAACCCGAATCTTCTTCTCTTTTTATTCTCCCCGAAGGGATGGGCGCCAGGTGCATCAAAGAAACGCACCGAGAAGAAATCCGACCAGTCCTGACTAGACTGCGGCCATCTCGAGGGCAGAGTGGCCAGGTCAGCGATTGATGCTCGGAATCCGAAGATGGGATAAATTAATAAAACACGCGCAACATAAATACGGGAACCAATGACTCGACTTTATTAAATTAGGCTCAATAATAATTTCAAACTCTACAACACTCTACTGAGGGACAAAACCGGAGAGCCCGGAGGAAAACCCTCGTCCCGTAAATAACCAATAAAGAAATATAATACATAAAGAAATTCTCGCGGCGCACGGGACTCGCTTCACCCATAAGCACATGCTCTCACATATACACTTAGACAGTCGCGCTCTCCCGGATCCTCTTATTTGCTCACGCGAAATTTAGCAACTAACAAAACCCGTCCGATTAAATGCGACGATTTCAGTACACACTCACCCGGCCGGATTGACACGGCAATATTCAACGCACACACCCTTGATTTCGCGCTAGAGGATTCCGCAGACGACGACTCGACGATTCGCACACTTCCCCGTGAAAGGAGACCAAGGCGACACCCTCCCGGAAATTAATGAATTTATTTAATTAATTTAGAAAGCTTGACTGAATCCTTTTTCCACAATTACAGTCCTCGACGGCTTCGAGGAAGCCAGTGTCCGGTTTCCCGAACCGACCACGCGGCGTAAAACAACAATCCAAACAAACTCGTCCGCGACGTCTCACACACACTTCCGCCGAAACACGGCGGTTACGACCTTTCCGGCACAGCCGAACGAAGCACGCCGTCGGTACAAGAATTAATTTTTACCTCGTTGGGGTTACAAACGCAGCACAATAAAAGACTAACTCGCCGATTTACACAATTAGAAAGTCCCTTGGACGAAGAGCTCACCGTCTCGAGTTACAGCCACGTGCCGGGAAGCGGTCCAGATATTAATACCGTGGGAAATCCCGTCCCTTTCTTCCTTCCTTCTTTTTCCAGAAAATCCCGATATCACGTCGGACAGTAGTCGATCCGTTCGCTCGGACTCACAACGGAGAAGTGCCCAGAGCATCGATTCGCGATTGCTTTCGTTACCGTCCCGCCTACCTCCCTGCTTAATCGCTACGACAAATTCGGCCATTTCCGGGCATTACTCGGCCCTAATCGGCGTACCCGAAACGCCTCGCCGATCGACCCGCTGATCGATTCTTCGCGCATGCGAGGACTTCCTCACGCGCCGGCAATGCAGAGCTCTGCAGAGGTATTCAGTTCCCCCTGCCTGATGACTCCCGGTGAATTTTCTCCACGATACAGCCCGAAACTCCGGACGGCTGTAAATTCCGGACAATTGCGGCGATGATGCGTCAACGGCATACTAAACTGCCCTACGCTGATAGCTAAAGATCGAGCACACGCACCCACAAGAGTCTTCCGAAATGCGCGAAATTTTGTTACTCCCCAAGTCCGGTCAGAAATCGGGGCAAGGTCGGTCGTGTCGATACTGACGCGTCAGGCGATCAGTCTATAGAATCTGGGGTTTAACGGATTGTTGACGATTTTTAAAGACGCAGCGGCGGAGAGAATTCTATGCTCCGCGTGAAGCTACACGGTTAAGCGAAGCTATTACCATGTTTCTAACTTATATTTTTCTATTTTAATGTACGTGCAAGTGTTAATTTTATACGAAGATTTTTAAAACATGTTGCTATTATGATTGCAATACTACTTATAAAATGTAAAAGGGCTGAACCCGTTAATGAAATAAATAAATAAATAATGCAGTTATTTGTAATCAGCGTTTTTTAAGATTTGCGGCGATCATCTCGGCTCTTGATGCGCAACTTTGAAATCTCTCCGTACGACGTTCAATCACTCCCTTCTATGAAGAAAGACCAGCCTCATCGTAAGCATCGTGCTCGGGGGAAAACGGCGATATTAACAGAGTCGCCACACCGGACCGAATTGATGCAATAAAAGACAAAAGGCGCGAAAAGACAGCCCAAGTTATTGGCGGACGATGCCTCGTGCATTTTTTGTGACGAGTTGTGTTCGGAGTCCGTCGAAAATTGGATCCAATGACAGAAATGTCTGGGCTGGTCACACAACTCTTGTGCCGGAGTTGACGAACTCGGCCAAGTTAAATATTCGTGCGATATGTTCAAATAAAAAAATCATAAGAATGTCGTCATTATAATGGTGGCGAAATATAGGCAATTTTCGATTGAATATTTTTCGTTTACTTTATTTATTAAAGAGGACAGGGGGAGAGGATCACAGGACGACACGAGCATAAGATCACAAGAATAAGGAGGACAGGAGAAGAGAAGAACAGGAGGGCAAGAGAGCAAGAGGACGAGGTGTGACTTGATATTTTGCGTCTCGTCACTACGCACGGTTTTGGTCGAGCAGTGGGCCGGATATACGGCCCTGAGGACGCCGCTCGTCGAGCCGGCTCGATCGTCGACTCGCCGAGGGATTTTATTTTTATTTTTTTTATTTAAGTTCCTTTAATGGTATTTTATTCGCAACCTCGCGACCCGTTTTTTTTTGTGTGTCATTAAGTTTGTTTAGGCCATACCAGAGTCGCGTGACTCTTCGACTTAACCGTCGGACTATTTTGCCCCACCGTGTTCCACCTGGAGATTGGCCTAAGTGGGCCGGAGAATCTCCGTTAGTCGAGCAGGCGGAAGCAAGAGACCTGCTTCCGCGGACTAGGAGGCCAGAGGGACGCGAGTAGTGACCGATATACTGAGTTTCCCGTCCCTCCCGACTACACGGCCTGGAGCCGTTACTGTCCCGTCGAATTCACGGACACCGCGGACCGCTCATCACGGCGCCTCCGCTTGAGTGGATTACGAGGGAAAAATGCACGTCGAAGTGCAGTTATATAGCGTACCGAGAGGGCCTACCGCGGAGGAAGAGGGACGCCTCATTTTGCGAGGGAGGCCTCCCCCCGCGTTCATTTTGCCCCATCGGATCCTGGGAGGAAGGAGTCCGTGGATATCGACACTCATCGCTGCTAGCGGAAGATTCTCGCGGGTAGCGGGCAGCGGCCGGAGGCAGAACCGGTTTCTTCCGGCGTCTTAGCCGTTTAGCGTAGGCTAGATTCGGGAGTCGCGAGAGAGGGGGAAGCTCTAGCGTGGGCAGACCCGGCAGAGCCGTTAATTTATTCGTCAGTCGGTGATCGAGTTTGGTGTCGAGTGGTGCTGTTGGCGACTTTTTGGATTACTCTCCCGGGCTGGACACACGCCGGTAGGCTTCCGTCTCCACTATTCAAAGGTATATATAGATGCAATAAAAATGAACTTGATATGTAGACATGTCAAAACATTTCTGTACTTCACAAGCGGTATGAAAAGGGTGACTTACGCATGCGAAGCGTGCCTAAAAGCCCAAAATTTTTCGATACTCGTTGGAAAAACTTTTTCGCAACACGTGTGATTGCAGCACTGGCCGTCGGGTCGTGCTGCGAACTCACAATCGTCACAATATTTTTTTCGCACTCGTATCGAAATTTACTGTATCAATACAGTAAAATGGTATACAGTAATTGGTTGGATCAATCAATTCAGCGATGTATATTGAGCACGACTGAATACTGAAGGGTCGATAGCTGATTTAGTTAATAATGGCTTCCATGACTGTTGAATATGGTTGGCTTTGAATGGCTAACATTTTTTTTTTTTCATGAGTTGATACTAGAAGCGTTACATGTTATATACAATATACCAATATCGCAAAGATATCGTAGCTTTAACCGCTTAAACCATATTTAATATAATATGCCCGATTTTATATTGCATCCACTATTTGTAGGGTGGCTGCAGAAGAATAAAGATGGAAATAATTGCAATCAAGAAGCGTATTGCAGAATTTGCGACACCGATTACGTGCTCAGAAGTTCGATTTAGAAAAGCACAGCAACACGAAGAATCACCGCGTGAATGCTTCTAAGCTCGTCAGCCAGAAAACGCTCGAATCTTGCCGCATCGCCGTCGTTTCGGACGAAAGCAAGAGAACCGATCTGAAGCTGACGAAAGCAAGAGAACCGATCTGAAGCTGACGAAAGCAAGAGAACCGCATATGTTGCCACTCATAGTGCGGTGCGCAGTATTGATCATTTGAACGATTTACTCGTCGATCTCGGGAAAAAATCAATTCTCGAATCATTACGTATTCACCGAACGAAATGTTCGAAATTGATAGCGAACGTCATCTTGCCGGCTCTATTGGCCGACCTCGTGAAGGATGTCGGTGATGAATCGTATTCCCTCATCGTCGATGAATCAACGGATGTATCAATCCAAAAATATATGGCCGTCTGCATAAAATATTTTAGCGTGAGCAAGGCAGACATAGTGACCGAGTTTCTCGGCATTATCCAAATTGTCGAAACCACAGCCATCGCCTTGTACGAGCGCCTCACAGGGTATTTGGCAGAGATTGACTTACCCATAAAAATGGTAAGTCAATCTCTGCTGTAAGGTGGAGCAAGCAATTTATGTGGCAAGAATCATTCGCTCTTCACACTCCTAAAGGAACGGGTGCCGTTGCCGAATCTGCAAATTGTGCGATGTGTATGTCACTCTCTACATTTATGTAGCTCGAAGGCGTCCAAAGTTCTGCCGTCTTCGCTCGAGTGTCTCATACGAGAAAGCAGGAATTGGTTCGCCCATAGTGCACTGCGACGTGCACAGTACGCCGACTTGTATCACCTGATAAATGACAACAATAAGAATTTCCTTAATCTCGTCCAGTTATCGGTGACTCGGTGGCTAGCGTGGGAAGGTGCAGTAAACCGTATATTGTACCAATGGCTAGAGCTAAAGACGCACTTCGAAACGATTGTCAGCGGTCAAGAAAAATGTTATACGGCGAGGACGCTATCGAGCATGTATAAAGACCCGACGAATCACTTGTACCTCATTTTCCTCAAATCGATTCTCTACGATGTCAATCAAGCAAACATATTGTTTCAAAGCACGCACGAAGACATCACGAAGCTCTACGAAACGCTGTCCTCGCTCGTCTTATCCGTTGCGAGTCGCATTATCAAGCCAGTATTTATGGAGAAGGCACAAAAGCAATTCGAAAATATCGAGGAAGCGTTGAAGAATGACTTGGCTGTGCAGCCAGCGAGGATGATAGATTTTGGGCTCGAGTTTAAAAATACTGTTGCTGCGTACAGTATGAGATCCGACCAGTTGGATGAAGACAAATGTAGATGTCGGCAATACTTAATGGTCTTGCTGACCGAGCTTCTGAAACGTCTTCCCAACAACATGTCAGTGCTCAAATCGTCCACAAAGCTGTCACCGAACGCAGTATTGAGCACTGCACGGAAAGTCGAGATCGCAGATTTGCCGCTGATCTTACTCGATAACTCCTCTGACGGCGCTGACATTTCAAAAGTTGAGGGTCAACTACGAAAGATCCCGTTCGTTGATTGGTCTGAACTTTTTACTGCCAAAGTCATGTCCAGCTCGTCAGCCTTCTGGGCGAAAGTCTACATCCATCAAACCGTTGGCAGCACTCAGCCATTCAAGGAGATGGCGCGATTTGCTTTAAAAATATTGTCACTGCCTCTCAGAAATGCAGTGGTACAAAGAGTTTTCTCAATTATGAACACGACGAAAACTAAGCCGTGTAACAAAATGACATGCTCGACGCCATTCTACGAATTCGCGCATTTTTCCACACGACCGGTACATGCTGCAAATCTTTCATACCATCGCCGATGATGTACCAAAGATTTACATCGAAAATGATGTACACTTGCCGTCGGTGCCGACGGAACAAGGAACTTCGAAGCAAAAAGACTCCGCCAACGAGTTACTTGAGACAATGACAATATTCGCCGACGAAGACGCTAGCGAGAATTGATTGCTAATGAGAGGACGTTCATCTTTAAAAAAGATAATTAAAAATGTCTTTAAAAAAACTTTAACTTTATGTGACCAAATATTAGTATAATAAAAATATAATATGTGACTGATAGTTAAGATACGATACTGAATCTTAGATCATCTCCTTTTCTTTCAATAAATCGATGCAATATCATTTTATACTTGTAAAATCATTTTATAATTCACAAAAGCCTTGCCTGCTTGTTTGCTTGTTTGCCTGCCCACTTGTTCGCTTGTCTGCTTGCTTGCCTGTCGGCTTGTTTGCTTATTTGCCTGCCCGCTTGCTCGCCTGCCCGCTTGCCCGTCTGCCCGCTTGCCCGCCCGCCCACTTGCCCGCCTGCTCGCTTGACGGCTTGCCCGCTTACTCGCCTGCCCGCTTGCTCGCCTGCCCGCTTGTTCGCCTGCCCGCTTGTTCGTCTGTTCCCCCGTAGATTTGTTATGCCGCGGAAATCCGGTTAGCTACTCCGGGTTACGCGATAATGATTTTGGGCATGATCGAGTGAAGGGTTAGAACCCAAGTGAATTATTAACACAGTTTTATTGAGATATTATTTAACGATATTTTACAGTTTCAATAAGTATAAATTATTATCAATAAATTATCAACAAGAGATTATTTAATTAAATAATGATTATTCTTTTTATGGTTAAAATGTCCAAGTCTTTCAATTTGTCCCAATTTATCTCGAATGACCTTTGGTTATTTTTGAATTACCGATGTACACTTTGCACCCTTAAGGTTTCCGATTACCATGGAAACGTTCGTATTCAACCGTGTTGTCAGACGGCCCGGTACCTGCTCTCGATCCTCTATATATATTCCTCGAGAGCAGGTATCAGCTTAATATTTAGCGCGAGTTTATAATCTACTTAATGTCTGTAAACAAATATCTTTCCACATCCTCTCGTAATTACTTTCGTATATTCCCTGTGGTTGTTCCCTTTTTCCCGATTATCTAATCCTAAAGAATACTATTTGACCCGATTAATTATTTTTCCCCTTTTTTTCTAGAGAGTGCGTGTCACCCTTCCTGGTGACTTGATCTACACGCTGGTGGTCCGGCCCGGTTCCTCTGGCCGGTCTAGTCCCGACGTGGAGA
>JAPYZD010005181.1:1947-12188 GCA_030522725.1 Ichneumoninae sp. B BG-2022a | reverse complement strand
CGTCGGATCTATCGTCGGATCTATCGTCGGATCTATCGTCGGATCTATCGTCGGATCTATCGTCGGATCTATCGTCGGATCTATCGTCGGATCTATCGTTCGTGGGGCGATTGGCCTTGACATTCCAAGACGGGGAAAATCACGATTTGAAAATACAAAAAAATTGCAACGTTGCATGCACGAATTGGCGATAATCATTTTTGTTATCTTCCTGGAAGCAAAACAAATTGTTTTGCTTCCAGTTTATGTATGATGCATTTCTTCTGCTACATCACGAATCTGCCATTTATTTTTCTCCGTTTATTCGAAAATTCGCGTCGGGCTACAATATAAATTTGTCGTAAAGTAAAAAAAAAAATCTCGTAAAATACGATAGGGATCACCGGTCAATAATACCGGTCCATCTGTATACAAATTTATGTAACTCATCCAAGAAAACTGCTACTTGTCGTGGCTGCCGAGAGTGGCGTAAGTGGCACTTTACTGCCAACAGTCTCACGTAACTATAAACGATGATGCAGATTATGGCGACAGCTTTTCGACTGCTTGAACAATTGCGAACTTTATGGTTCACGACATTATGTTAAAAAAATCGATGATCGATAGTGAATGTACGATGGACAATGCAACACCGGTTCGGACTCGCACGTGAAAAAAGAGTGGTCTTCGATTATTTCCATACACGCCGATAAATCTTACTTCCGGTTTGCTGTTGTCTCGTTCACATTCCGACGCGGATTTTTTTGTTCTCGCTGCTTCAAAAACTCGTTCGAGTCGACGATCCACGACGCAGCATCGTTTCAGACTAACCCCTGAGAAAATAAGGATTTCGAAAAATCCCATACACTTCGATAAATTCCCATCTATCGCGATAAACGATACTTTCGGTTTGCTATTGGTCTGGTCATATTTCGCATTTACTTCACATCTGGCTATGTCGAAAGCTCGCTCAAATCCACGACAGACGCTGCAGTATCATTTCAGACTGGCGGTAAAAAATCCGTTTTTTTTTAGATCCCATACACATCTATTAAAATATAACTTCGGTTTTGCTATTGGCCCGAGCATACTTCGGCCGGTATTTTCTTATTTTAGCTTCTCTGAGAGTTCCCTCGAATCTACAATGGACTTTTTATCGTGTTTCAGACTCTTCCTCGAAAAAAAAGAATCTCGAATATTCCTATAGACGAAAGTAAATATCACTTTCGCTTTGCCATTGGTCCCGCAGTATTCCGACATGCAGCTCGAGGCATATGCGCATTTGAAGACAGGTTTGTCTCCGTCGTTCCCTAGGCGTGCCACGGATTGTTCCTTCACTCCGTCGAAAGATAATCTGTGGAATCGGCAGCTGGAGATGTCACGGATCCATCCGCGGAATAAGTGATATCGTATGGGAAAACAGACCATGATTCTCAATCCGAAGTAACGTCATAAAGGAAAACGTCACTTTCAGTTTGAAAATGTTGTACAGGGAAATAACATTTCCCTGTACAACGTAACTTCTGGTTGAATACAGATTTCCAAATAGAAAGTAATCGCGTGCGGTGCGATCGGACCTCAGTTGTGAGTGTAGGGTTAATAATAAACGATAACTGTTTTTATGCTACGAATTTGTTTTATTTCGTTAGATCATTAAATCGTAGCGAGTGCGAGTGCGAGTGCCTTAGCGCTTCTTGTTGTACGGCTTGGTATTGCGCATGGTATTGCAGACCAGTGTTAGGACCTGCATATATTTTGACGGATTGATGCAGGAATTGGCTGGGAACGTCTGATTTACGTAATCTGAAACGAATAAATGTGAGAAATAAATTAACAGAATGTGTAGGATATAAACAGGTGTGTACATAGTACTGCCTAACGTACATTCCACAGCCTTCACAACATTCGCTGGAATGGATTCTAAGCCGTCACAGAATCTTTTTGGCGTCATTGCAACTAAATTGTCTTTAACTTTACGAAAGCTAGAGCGCGACTACACGTTTTTAGGGAAAATCAAATTCTGATAAAATCTAAACGTTGTTTTTATTGTTGCGCAAATTATAACAAATTATTAGAGGCGCCTGACTCCGCAACTTGGATGCCAAATTTCAGCCCGACCGATAAACCGCTCGATCTTGAGTTAAGGAAAATTGTACGTTACAGACTTCACACATACACGCGGGCAAGAACCCATCCCGAGAACTTTCGACATGTGATTTTTTTTAACGCTTTAGAACATGTTTAAAGGAAAATCTCGAAGAAATTGTTTTCATGAAGATAAATCTTCCCTCTATAAGCAATAAAGCAATGAAGCGACGAAGCAGTGAGGCAATAATAAAGCATGACAGGTAGCGAATGACCCGCGCAGCGTCTAAGGAGGTAAACTAACCTTGTCTTCAGTTGGATCAGGATGAGTGTCGAGTCCCTCATCGGAAGGCCACCCCCGCCAACGATTCTCCTCTAAATCTTCGTCGGAGTCCTCTCTTTCCTTGGCTTCAAATCCAGATCGAATTTCATGAGGCGTGACACAAGGCTGTCCACAGGGACCTTCCTCCATCGATTTTGCATCTTCTTTTTCGATGAGTGCAAATGTTGGGGGTGGCCACCCGCGCCAGCCTTGCTCGTCTTCATCACTCAATGCCATCATATTTCGATCATGTTATAATAAATAAAAAGGCTATGGTTATCGAAAGCGGTTTGACGGAACCAACTTCAGGGATTACTATGAAATTAGATGCAAGTCGAGCAATTTTCTTTTCCTTCATTCACTAAATCGATTTTGCTTCTGTGGGCCTTTCGCCGGAAGCATGATAATGATAACGGACGAGATCTGCAGTATCGGCACCGACGAGACGTAGAACTCGTGGATCAACGAGGCCGGGCGAAAGTCGGTTACAGAATCGAAAAACGTCGCGAGAGAGACGAGGATGATGACTAGTTTCTGCCCGCTCGCGAGCCATCCACAAGCTCGAAAACAGATTCGCGAGCGGGCAGAAGCTCGGTTTCATCCGCCCATCGACGTCCTTCGATTTATAGCTGAGTTTTCACCAGCCTCGTTAACCGATGAGTTCCACGTTTCGTCGTTGCCGATAGTACAGGTCCCGTCCGTTATCATGCTTCCAGCGAGAACCCCACAGAACCAAAATCGATTTATCGAATGAAACAAAAGAAAATTGCCTAACTTGCATCGAAATTCATAGTAATCCCTGACATTGGTTATCCTTCAGACCGCTTTCAATAAAAGCCTTTTTATTATCAATAAAACGATAAAAATATGGTGGCATCGAGAGATGACGAAGAACAAGGTCGGCGCGGGTGGCCGTCCCATGAGTCAGCACTTCTTGAAAAAGAAGATGCAAAATCGATGGAGGAAAATCACCGTGGACGACTTTATTTCACTCCTCATCCAATTCGACCTGGATTTGAGGCTAAGGAAACGGAGTCCGACGAAGATTTACAGGAGAATGGTTGGCGGGGGTGGCCTGCCATGAAGGACTCAACACTCATCCTAATTCTGAAGACAAGGTTAGTGGACTTCATTAGACAATCCGCGGGGCATTCACCACTTGAAATTATTTATTGCTGTATTACTTTATTGGTTTATTGGTTTATTGCTTCATTGCTTTATTGCTTATAGAGGAAGCTCATTTTCATTAAAAAAAAATTTCGACATTTTCATTTAAACATGTTCTAAAACGTCAAAAATCATATTACGAAAAATCGCTGGATGGATGTGTGTGCATGGCTATAAGTATGCATGTGTGAAAGGTCTGAAAAACGCAACCTTTTTCAACTCAAGATGAGCGGTTTATCGACCGGGATGAAATTTGGCACCCAATAGCAAAGTGTAGTCGCAGTCTAGCTTTCGCAAATTTTGAGTTATCGGAATGAATATTTCTACAGAAGTAGACTAGTATCATACAATTATCTTTATTGTATTTTTTAATAATCGTTAGAAGGGTCTTTGACTTACTTTTGTTATTTATTTGCTCTTTGATTGGCTTTGCCATTCTGTAAGTCAAAAAACATTGTCATAATATTTACAGGTTGAGCTCGTACCCGGGTCGAATGTCTTCGTTGATGCGAATAATTTGAAACGGATGACCGATCGATGGTCGACGAAACCGCGGGAACTGTGCCGGCGCATCACTAAAGCTGTTGTCGGCAAAGAAAATTTAGCTTTGATGACGCCGAAAGGATTGTATGGTGGCTTCAAACCAATCCCGGGAAACGTTTTGAAGGCTGTCGAACGTACGTGAAGTACTACCATGTATACCCCTTTTTAAATTCCACACATTCTTCATTAATTTGATCCTGATATTTATTTATTTCAGAATACGTCAATGAAACGGTCCCAACGAAATGCCGCATCGATCGGGAAGAATATATGCGGGTCCTCACACTAATGTGTAATACGATCCGCAACCCAAAGCCGTACAACAAAATTAAAAAGCACTATATCACTTGCACTCGCACTCGCACTCGCACAATTCAACGAAATAAAATAAATACGCAGCAAAAAAATAGTTATTGTTTATTATTAACTAATATCTTAATTTTTTACCTGATAGTATACTTTTCCGAATGACGACACTTCTAGTTTAAAAAACTTGATTTTAGAATAGACGGGACTTCATATGAGAAAAAGGCATTTCCGGAAATCTCAGTTTTCAACCAGATGTGACATTATAAGCTGAAATGTTATGTTCGATTTAGAAATCTCAGTTCAACCAGAAGTTAAGTCGCACAGAGAAACGTCGTTTTCCGTTTGAAAATTTTAGTGCTACCGGTAACGACGTAGTCCCGTGGAGCATCACTTTCGGTTGATCTGACATTTTCAAACTAAAGGTGAAGTTTTCCTTTATGCCATTCGGAGCAGCTAGAATACGAAAATGCACGCCGGAATGTGACCGGGCTAATAGCAAGCCGAAAGTATTATTAATCGAGATGTATGATAATTTATAGACGTCTATGGGAAGTCATCGACGCATATAGGAATTTATAGACGTGTATGGGATTTATCGGGAATTTTTCTACGTGTATTGGAAAATTCCCATACACGTATGGGAATTTTTCTACGTGTATGGAGATTTATCGAGGTGTATGGGATTTTTCGAATTTTTTATTGTTTCACCGAGAGGCGAAACCGGAATTACAAAGTCCATCGTCGATTACAATGAATATTCGGAGCAGATAGAATACGAAAATGCACGCCGAAATGTGACCGAGCCAATAGCAAACCGGAAGTATTATTTATCGACGAGTATGGGACTTTATAGACGTGTATGGGAATTTATCGACGCGTATGGGATTTTTCGGAATTTTCTCGGAAATTTTTCTACGTGTATGGGAAAATTCCCATATACGTAGAAAAATTGCACCTCGATCAATATCAAGGTGCATGGGAATTTATCGAGGTATATGGGAATTTATCGAAGTGTATGGTGTAAGCGATAAATTACCGGTAAAATTACCGATCATGGTTAGAGCGAACCAGCGTGCGCTCGAGCAGCCTAGGTTGCGCGAAAAGATGAATTGAGGTGCGAGGGAGGCCGGTTAACGGCGAAATCGGGAAGGGGCAGTCGTCGTTAGGGCATGTGGCGTGAATGTTGGTCGGGCTGGAGAAAAGAAAGAGAGATTAGTATTAATACGACAAACGAAAGTACGATTAGAATATTCCGAAGTTATTCGACTATAAGTTTCATCTAGCGCGTGGTAGAATATCGGTAACCAATTTAATAAAAAGAAGGCAGTGAATAAATCCTGATCAGTGAGTTTATTTAGCCGACATGTTTCCCATCCTCTCCTCCTGACAAATAATTCTCAGTCGAAAGAATTCGACTTACATCGAGGCGAAATTAATTAATTAATTGCTTATAATCAGAAGTGGGATTCGAAGAGGAGAACGTGTCTGCTGTTCGATAAAAACAATATTTTTGCGGTTCGCGTGTGAGTTCAATTTTTTTTTTTTTTTTTTTGACGTAAAGCTTTAAAGCTGAAACCGTGGGAAAGTAGTAACGGACAGTGCCGGGGTAGACATTTTGTTGTTTGTTTCATGATCGTCGTGGCGTCATGTCGATTCCCGATTTCCCATCGTTGCGATACGGAGCGTCACGTGGAATTTTGCACTCGACACGTTATTCCGGACCACCGTCACGATTGAGTAGATATCTGCTATACCCATCATACCAGCAGACACCGCGTCTTTCAGGCGTCGGGGGTGGTAACGGGCTAGCATCGGTAAGACAAGGAGCTCCCTTACCGCAGAATGATGCTCCCCCTCGTCAACCGGAAAATCCGTTTCTACTGAACGCCTCGCGGAGATTGGCCGAGCAGTTTGACAGGGCACTGTGCTGTGATAACAACGGACGAGGGCAACACAGTCGGGCATTGTCAAATGCCGAAAATACCGTGAGAAACGCGAACGAACGAGTGAATGCGAGTGCAAATGATGAGTGGTTCTCGAATGGACCAGCGAGCAATGCGGGTGATCGAGGGAGTACACCACCTGTCACTTCGTTGGACAGAGTGCTCGAGACAATGACGCAGCTGCTGCAACAAAATGCGACGTTGTTGCAAGCGCAAAATGCCACGGTACCGGCGCGTAATTTTCACGTGATGCCGGACTTAACGAAATCTATCGGAGATTTTCACGGTCGCGAAACATCTGTCGAAGCCAAACGGTGGCTGAAACAAATCGAAACATCCGCGTACATTCACTCGTGGCCCGAGCCGTTCCTCTATGAGACTGCAACCATGCATTTAAAAAATGCCGCGCGTTCATGGTTCTTGGCAAGAAACGATGTTTCAAAGCTGGGCAGAATTTCGCGATGCTTTTATTACCGCGTTTGCGCCGGAAGTAAATCGGTCACAACTCTGGGACAATTTAAAAAATAGACGATAACGAGAGAACGAGTGCGTACAAGATTATTATTATGATAAAGTGCGGATGTGCGCGTCGTTAAATTTAAAATTTGAAGAATTACGTGAACAGGTGGCCACCGGGATTACGGAATCGTGACATGGCGGTTCACGCGTTGACTACAGAATATAATACGATCGAAGGGTTAACTCATGGGTTGGTGCGTTTTGAGAGAACAATTAAAACGTTCGACGTGGAGAAAACACGAAAACCGAAAGAACATAGTGCTTCGAAAACCGATCATCAGCCGAAAAATAAAGCCGGTGAGGACACCACGAAGAAAGAAAATTCCGATGCAACGAAGAAATCCAGATTAAGTGTTTTAATTGTTCGAAAATCGGGCATATATCGAGAAAGTGTACCGAGCCTCGGAAGGCTGTGGAGTGCAGGCGTTGCGGAGAAACGGGGTATTATGCCAAAAATTGTATGAGACAGACGCCATTGGATAAAGGAGAGGTTTTGATTATGTCGACAGCGTCGGAGGGAAGCGACAGACATGGTAAATCTTCCTCAGCGGGGAAATTGGCGAAATATCTCAAGACCGTTAAAGTGAACGGCATCGAGATGCAGTCGATGATAGATCCAGGCAGTTCGGACTGTACGATCAAGGCTACTGCTCTTTTGTGCAACGGATTCGAAGTAATACGTCTGCCAAGCGTTCTGAGTGGATTTGGAAAACAAAATTCGGACAATCTCGTGGCTTCGTGCGTAATAATTCGTGCCGAGGTGCAAATTAATGGGGTTTCAGCGCACGATGTCATCTTCAGGATCGTGCCGGATGATCTTCAATCGACAGATTTACTGATTAGACGCGCCTTTACGGACTTGGAACATATAGCGTACATTAAAGTCGACGACCAGTTATTATTTTTGAAGAATTCATCGTTGGAATTATCCAAAATAATGCCGGCTGGGTCTACATGTAACATCGAACGACCAAACGTGGTAAGTGAAGGCTCATTACCTCCAGCTTCAATCAAATTTGTGCAGCTAAAAATAGCTAACGAAAATTTATCGATGCCGCTGATCAACGTGGATACAGAATCGCAACTACTGAAGGAGGGAGAGGTTGTCGATTTGACCGTGATGACCGTACAACAACCAGCGCAGTTGCAGCCACGTCGTGTCCAATCCAATCAAGGATTCAGAAATCAACGTCGACGAAGCGGTTACAGCGACGCAACGTCAGGAATTGAAGACTCTGCTAAGCGAATACCGGGATTGCGTGGCGCACAACATCTACGAGGTCGGCAAAACAAATATGGTTGAAATGGACATTCAGGTAAAAGAAAATAGTATTCCTGTAAGAGCGAAACCGTACAAAACAAATAATGTAGAACGAGCAAAAATTAAAGAAATTGTTAAAGAATGGAAGGATGCCGGTATGGTAAGAGAGACGACTTCTCGGCAGCCCTTCTTTCCCGTACAATTCAATCCACCACAATGCCAATCCAATACATTCGTTCCTCCACCAACTCAATCCGATACACGGTTTTTCATACACATTTTTAATATACACACGGCTTTTCCACGACATTTCCATCCTACACATTTTTATTCGGCACATTTCTTTTGATACAAATCATTTCAACACACTAAGGTTACTACGCGATTCCTTCGGCGACAGCACATAACCTGCACATGCGGTTCTTCGCAAATTCTACCTCACACACTATTCTTCCTTCGAATTTTTAATCGTCACACGTTTTTTTCACCACATTTCGATCCTATACATTTCGTTTACTCACATTTTTTCCCACACGAATTATTTCAACACCCTGAGGTTACTGCGCGATCCGTTCCACGGCAGTACATAACCTACACACTCGTTTCATCGCAAACTCTATCTCTCACACTATTCTTCCTTCGCATCTTTAATCGTCACCTATCTTTTCCACCACATTTTGATCCAACACATTTCGTTTATATACATCGATTGCTGAACAGATTTGATTCCGCACAACGGGTTTGCTTCACAAGCCGATTGGCCCCAGAGTCGATGCTACGCTTTTCGATGCTTCTCATTTCATCCACGACAAAGTTTTCCGTTACATTTCATTCCCACACAAAGTTTTCCAACGCATTTCGATCCTCCACAATTACCGCCGTTGATAATGCACGGGAATATCGCACGCGGGTAAGGTAGAATCCCGAGTGGTTCGAATCTCGAGTAGAGGTTCTCACGCAAGCCTGTCACCAATAGCTCTGCGCCACGTGGATGGAGCGTCTGAGGTCCGATCAGGAGATACTCGCGTTACCACAAGGATTGGCCCGAGTTTCGCGCATGCTGTCGGGTTTCTAGATATCTCTCGGGCTGATAGCGGAACGTATTCGAACGAATCGAAAAAGAGCCAACGTTGCGGACGATCCTAAATAGGTATCAATGGTAATAGCCTTTGTCAGCGGTAACTAAGTGTTTTCGAAATGCCCAGTATGAGTGATTATTATTTTTTTTAGATTTCTGTTGAATCACAGTCTATTAAAATTTCGATCGAATCAGACGTTTCATTGAGAATTTATACCTGAAGGATCCGGAATGGTTGTATCGACTTTTGTAACAATAACCAACACATGTTTTTGCATTTTTTAAATTAACGAAACAGCGTTTATTATAATTATATATTATGATATATACATTTTATTGTCGTATCAAAAAAACAATTTCGTCGAATTTCGACGTGTGAAGAAATGAAGAGCGTATTGGTCTTGGGTAGTCAAAAAAAAACTTGTCTTAAGAGCTACGTATCGTGCATTATCGCTTTGACATTTAGCGTCAAAAGCACCAAACAACCGTTAGCCAGTCAAGTTATCTCGAAATGGGCCAACTACGAAGTGAGACGTTAACTATCTCGTTTCAGACGCAATTATTCGAGCAATATTTTTCGTTCGTATTCCTCCCTCGACGATTCCTCTCCTTGCCTCGTCAAAACATCAACTAAACAAACTACGAATTTTAAATGTCATTCTTGATGCGCAACGTATGACTTTCGTTGCCAGAGTATATACGAAAGCGTAGGGTGAGTTTCGATACAAACTGCAAGAGCTGGCTTGCAGCGAAACGGTCACCGCTTGTATTTTTTATTTTTTTTTTTTTCGAAAGGTCTTACCGCTCCTCGAAATCCGCTGAACGCTCACGAATGTTAAATAAAAATATAGTATCTGATATTGTCGAGCCGACTCGAGAATGCCGATACACATTTCTAGATACTTAAACTTGTTTTGCAACTGCGAATAGTCACGATAAATTAATTAGTAAATTAATTAGTAAATTAATTAGTAAATTAATTAGTAAATTAATTAGTAAATTAATTAGTAAATTAATTAGTAAATTAATTAGTAA
>JAPYZD010005180.1:0-10244 GCA_030522725.1 Ichneumoninae sp. B BG-2022a | reverse complement strand
AATACGCCCTTCAAGGACCGCGGTTGAGGGTAAGAATGAAAAAAATAAAAAAAAAAAAAAAAAAAAAAAAAAAAAAAAAAAACTCGCCCATCTACAATTTCGGGCGCTCGATCTCCGGGGAAAGAGAGTTGCTGGTCGGGTTTATATTGACGCACGGTCGTGCACGCGCGTGCATTCGGTGCGACGTTGCTGCTCCTGGCTCGCTTGAATGAAAGTCTAGAGGGGGAGATGAGCGAGGAGCTGGGTTGATAGGCGCGAGGGCGAGAGACAGAATGTTGAATTACCGGCGCGGAGCGTGCGCGCCTCGGTCTCTGTATGCTCGATCGACGACTTTGGGGGAGATAAATATATACGGATACAGCGATGAACCTATCAGAACCTGCACTGAAATATGAGCGTGCACTCGTGTGTGGCTCGTACCCCGGGGATCGCATCGTCAGCTCGCACATGCCCGAGTCCCCTCCTCGCTCGTGAGTCAAGTATGACGATGCGATCGTTTCGCGGAATGCGTGTCGATCGCTCGAATGCACTGACACGCGCATGCGCGCGCGCGCGCACGGTCGAATTCTATAGTGCGTTCGCGGCGCGCCGCGAACTTCGAGGCCGGGAGGGTGGTTCGTCGGATGAATCGTGTTCGGCAAAGTATTTCGAGATCATGCAGCGAACGAGAGTCGAGAGATAGGCAGGGAATACCGTGCGAGGCATAGCCGTCGCAACTGTTCCTCTCCAGACTGCGCGCCCGAATACACGACCGAGTGCGAGGGAACTTTGACGCGGGTGCACCAGACTGCTGTAGTTGTACAGTGGGATTCCGTCGTTGGCCCCTCGAATTCACCGAACGGTCGGGGGCAAAAGGTACACATAGGGAAATGCATGTATGTATGTAACACGCATATATCGTTGCGACGGAAATAACACGAGATCAAAGCCACCTCTGACACAATGTACTGACCGAGTTAGATAAGAATAGGCGGATTTCGTTTTGGGCGGATAACGTCCGTAACACCCCTATCGAAAAAAAGTAGCTGTTAAGATATTTTTTTGATATGTTGAATATATCTTTTACGAAAAATGATAGAGGAGGGCGGGGCAAAATGGGGTTTTTGGGCAAAACTAAATTTTCCAATCATTTTCGGATCGGACAAGGTGGCAAAACTGGGCAGAAAAGCCTGATGTATCCGATAGGGCGAATTCGGGCATCCAAAAATTATCGGAAATTGACGTTGTGCCCAAAACCCCGTTTTGCCCCGTTGCCCCATTTTGCCCCGCTCTATCCTATATAGGGCTGAAGGTCCCAGGTCGATGGCCCTTTGCCAAGGTGTAACATTATCATTAGGTATGAAATTAATATAAAAAGATAACTTCATTAATATTAACTTTGGCAATAAATCTCTTTTACTATTACTTGTATATAATTCATGTACCGACTGCTGAGAAAGAAAAGGGTGCATCGTGTATATTTTAACGCCCGAATAGACGACCGAGTGCGATAGAAATTTGGGGCGGATGCACCAGACTGCTGTACTTGTACAGTGGGATTCCGTCGTTGGCCCTTCGAATTCACCGAACGAATCGGGGCGGAAGGTACACAGAGGGAAAATACATACATACATGTATATATGTATACCTTTGCGACGGAAATAACACAATATCAAGGCCACCAATGTACCGACCGAGTTAGATGAGAAGACACGTGTTTCGTTTTAGAATGTATAATGTCAATAACACCCCTATAGAAAGACAGTAGCTGCTGAAAAGAATGTTTTAAATATTAAATATAAGTTCCACAAAAAATTGTATACAATTCATATACCGACTGGTGGGAAATAAATCGTCGTAAACCGTATACTTTAACACGGGTTATACGCCCTTTTGTCTTTTAGCGGTCGATGCTATATGCGACGGATACATCTGAGCGAATATTTCAAAAATAGATATCTTCCCTTATAGGAAAATTATATATAATTTATATAGAGAATATATTTTCGCGCGAAAAAAATGTGTTACTTTGAATATAATTTGAATATACTTTTTCTTCCGTCCGGACAGTCCCAGTTAACTATCTCAATCGTCCTTCCGATCTTGTATTGTCATCGTTAGTCTACCCCGAGGTCAATCCCCGAGGAATATCAGTAATTCCTATGCTCTATAGTTTCCATATCCGTTAAAATACACACGAGCTCTTAAGAGCCAGAAGGGCCTCTCCCGCACCATTCAATGAACAAAACGTCATGGATCCGCCCTTACCTTCCTGAGCGGTCCGCGCGCCTCTTCACTCAACGTCCCTAAACTTGCTATACACCCGAGCAGTCACGTTTCGGGCACCCCATCTCGCCCGCCCCGTGCTCGTCTGCCTTTTGTTACGCAAAACTATGCAGTCCCAGAACAAACGACGGAATAAATTGATACCTGGCTATCCAGGACGGTGAAGTTCGGAAGGGGGACAAGGGAGAGACAACAAACTCAACCGGACGCTGAATACGTCTCTGCATCACCAGTCCCGAAGACCCGAAAAAACTCCTTATGCATTCACCAAGCGGTGAAAGTCAGGTCTGTTTATCACCGGAGCGCGAGTGTGCGCTTCTACGACAACGAAGCGATAGCACACTGATAAAAAATAAGGTTGAATCAACTAAGATTCGGGCAGGGACGTTCAACTAAATATTTTGTTGGTACACCTAAAAAATTGGTTAGTTCAACAATTTGTTCGGTGACTTCACCAAAATATTTTTGAGTCATAAAAATATTTCTGCGTCATACAAATATTTTGTTCGACAAACAAAATATTTATTTGAACGTCGCTGCCCGAATCTTAGATGATTCAACTCTACTTTTTTATGAGTGTAATATCGAGTAATCTCGATCTGCAGTGAGAGGGAGAGCGAGATTGCTGAAGTCGTCTCGAAGACGAGATCTCGATCGGGGATCGATTCGCGATTATCAACCGAGTCGAGCCACTCCGAGCAACTTTGGGCCGGCTACTACACGGAGAGAATCGCGGGTCCCATTTATTTTCGTCTCAGCTCTTTTCTTTCCTATCCATTCACGGCCTGCACGTGTGTGTGCGTGTTCGGTTATTTTTTTCTTTTCATCTTATTCCACGTCCTTACTTCTTATTTTCTTCGCTGTTGTGCCACGACGGTCGAGGGAACTTTTATTCCATCTTTTTTTTCTTCTCTTCGCCCCTCCCCGTCTCCGCGCATACAACGGTTTCTCTTTAACGAGGACGAAAGAGCACGATGCCTTGGCGCCTTTGTGAGAAAGTAGTCGCGTCGAAGGGCCGCGCGGAGAGAGGCGTACACGCGCCGGTCGAGCGGTTAAAAGCAATACGCAGAGGGCCGCGGGAGGGTCTCCTCCGTCGCTGCTTTATGCTCCGGTTCGCCGCGATCGAGAAACCCTCCAAGTTCGACGTTGCGAACAATGAAGCCCGCGCGAGTATCGCTCCGCGGGGGCGAATAACCGCTCGCGGGCCCGCCGAGCGCGGACACGAGGGGTGGAGACTCCGGATGGAGGGGTACAAGTAGAGGAAAAACGGAGGAGAGAATAAAGTGAAGCGGAGCGAAGGTGACGGAGTTGGCCTTTGGGCGAGAGAATCGTCGGGGCGAAGTGGGGTCGATCGGGCATTTTTTTTTTTTTATTCTTCTCCCCTTCCCGCCCCCCTTTCGACTCTAACCGTTGGCGAGGACGTCGGCCGAGCCGGACGAATAAACGCGACTGAATGCGAGCCTGAACGGGAGAGCCACGGAGCATTTTATATCGAAAATCGAGATCGGTAATAAGATCGAGAGCGGCAGCGAGGGGGTTTTACAGCGTGAACCATTGGGATTTGTTACGGGGGGGCGCGAGAGCTCGCGCGCCGAGCGAAACTGGAGCGTATCGAAATCCATGGGAAAAAAAGTGTTTCGGTATAATATTAACGAGATTGAAAAATCGCGACACCTACGGTCCGGCGGTTACGAGATTCGATTTTATAAATGTCGCCCGAGGGTCCTCTCGCCTGGCAACGAGGTTTTTATGTATATATCTGTATTATATTCGAGAATCGGAGGGAACGTTTTATTTTTATTCGTTACATTACGCTCCATCGGGCTGATCGGCCGTATTGTAATGAATTTGAAACAGGAGAAAAAAAATAGGAGGCGCGTAAAAGTGTTTTGTATATTGCCTTTCATTACTTCGACGATACAGTAGGGCAGCGCTTATCCGACCTTCCATTATCCGAACCGATGCGTTATCCGAAGCACCCGACTCATCCGAGCCCTCCGCGTTAACCAAGGTGTAGGCTCAGATAATACACACTGATAAAAAACACGGTTGAATCAGCTAAACTAAATATTTTGTTGGTACAGCCAAAAAATTTGTTACTTCAACAATTTATTGGGTGATTTCATCGAAAAATGTTGAGTCATTAAATTATTTTGTTCGACCAACTAAAGCTTAGTTAATTCAACTGTACTTTTTTATCAGTGCAACAAAATTGCCGCGCGCGAATTAATCTGCTAAATTGTTGCATACGCGCTTAAACTCACACTACTTAGCTACGTCTTTATATTGCGAGCTGTAAATATATCAGTCCCGATGCTAGAGTCAATAGTAGAACATCGTGATGTCTCAGAAAAGGAATAAATTAACTAAGGTAAAGGACCCAGTTTCTGACATTTCTACGCAGCTCTCTCACTTCAAGCGTGTAAAATCATATGGATAAACAAGGACGATCAAGAGTCGCAGTTTGTGATCCCCCCGAACGCGTGCTACCTATTGACTGCATATCAAATGGTGGGGGAACCGACTATGCTAGAGGCACCCCTGTCACAAACTGGATCAGTGTCAGAAACTGCGTCCTTTACCTTAATCAATTATTGCTTATACGAAGTGGTGTAGTATTTTAAAAAATATAATAGTAGTACAAGGTTGAATTGTGTATGTCATCCGTGTCATCCGAGTTTTCGCTTACATCCAGAAAAAAAATTTATTCGACGGCCACCGTTTATTAAGATCAAGTAAAATATTTATTCGATTTAAATAAATATTTATTTAAATTAAGTAAATAGTTACTTAAATGAAAGAGATATTTTACTTAATCTTAATAAACGGTGGCCGTCAAATAATTTTTTTTCTGGGTGTGTCCGGCGTAAGCTCTTCCCACATTACTTCGGATAAGCGGGGTCTTACTGTATAGATCAATCGATATTGGTTGTTACAAGACGGGCGAGATAGTTTTCGATCAATGTGTAACCGTGATGTAATGGACCGTAATGGAACCATTTTTGGTTGCCTGGCTTTTTTATTTATTTTTTTTTCAAACGATTCATTGCCAGGTGGCCCGGACGAGGCTCTAATTAATCAAATTAAACGGCGACACGTGCAGCAGGCATCTCGGAAGATTTACGAATTATATTAATTATGATGCAGAGGGGACGGAGGGCAGCCGGTAGCGAATTACTTTCTGGTCCGTCCCTCTCCTAATTCCCGTAATAATGCTTGATATTAAAATGCCCGAGACGGAATATCGTTTCCAGTGGTCGAGCGTCGGGAGGGAGCCGGTGAAGCACCAGAACCAGGCACTGACTGACTACCGGAGAAGAAGAAGAACGGGATACGAGACGAGAGGCTATCCTCGTGTACAGCCGAGAGCGGGAGAAATTTCTTTCGCGGGAAGCTTTCTCCGTTTCTGGATGCTCGAGGGACGCGAGGAAGCGAGTCGCGGGAGCGGAAGTTGCCACGAGAGTGGACCGAGTTGAAAAACTGCCGGAGCTATTTCGTTAAGAGACGCCCGCGTTGGCGTTGGTCGCACGAAAAGGCTCTAAAGAAACGGATATAGAGGGAGCCCCGTTTCATCCCGCCACGCCGCGGAATGAAAGAATATGGAAGGAGAAACGGAAATAAAGAGGAAGGGTAAAGGGACATAAAGCCCGCGGAGACACAAACGAGCACCGAAAAACTGCAGCGCAGTGGTTCGTTTCCTCCCGTTTGCTTTATGAATGACGAAAAAAAGAAGAATAAGGAAGAGAAGTATATATAGATATTTAAAAAAATAAAAAATTAAATACAAAAAACTTTCGCGCTCGACGGTTGGTTAACGCGAGAAGATGAAGAAGCGAGGATGAAGGCAGCGGACGGTGTGAGCCGAGAAAAAACGGCTGTGAAATAAGTGAAAACGGGAGATGGAAATTATTAAGAAAACAAAAGAAGTGAAAAAAGAAGAAAGAAAAAAAGAGGAAAAGAAGTCACGTGACACACACCGAGGTCACTGTATAGAAGTGGAAGTGCTGCTCCTCGAGAGTGTATATAGCGACTTTGGAGGGCAGGCTTTTCTCGAGTTTCTGACTTCGTGAATTGTGGACCCGTGCATGTGTATATATATATATATATTATATATATATGCCGGTACGGTAAATACATATCTGTATAGAACTACGTGCGGTACGTACACTCCCCGGTACCTGAATATAAATGAGACTAACGAGCTCTGTAATGCCGGGTGATGACGATAGATCGCCACGGCTCTCGCCGTTTCAGGATAATACGAGGCATAGAGAGAGCATAGTCGAGCGGCGGTCAGCAATAATACTCCCCTCGAATTCCACAACCGGTGTGACGTGTCACGAGCGGAGATCCTAGCTGTCGCGCACTTCGCAAGGCCCGCCGAGACTGCGACTACGTCCGTGAAACCGGAACGTGTCCCATTGACGAGAGTTTAGTGGCAACGTTGATATATCATAACGAGTACGTTGCCGAGCCACCCCGGATGATCCACGATTACTTCCACTTCGACGGCGACGGGACAGCGGCGAAGGTATTCGATTCCTTGTGTGGTAAATAATTATAGTAACAATAATAATACATTGAGAAAAAATATATAGTCATTTTTGACTATAGGGAATAATCCTTTCTCTGAGGGAAAGATGTTTAATTCGTCAAACGATAATTACATTTGCTATTGCAATTTGTTATTATTGTCCCAACTATAAAACTATAGAAGTTCCCTCAGGGAATTACAATTTACAGTAGAAAGTGACTATCCTCGCTCTATGAGATTTTTTTTCTCAGCGCCGAGAGGCAGATACAAATTGCCACGAATTTCACCCGAAAAAAAGAAGAAGAAATGAAAAGGAAAAGAGAGTTTCGGAGTAACGTAAGCCCGGTGGGCCAGTTGCAGAGAGTCGAATGCGAAAAGAGCCGGTGAGTGAATGAGTGGAGCTATCCGATCGGGGGTAAAGTAGCGCGAGGTAGGAAAGTGCACTCTTGGCTTAAAAACTCTTGCAGGTACCCCGGGTGTCGAGGAGAGTGTGTGCGGGGGCGTTATCGAGCGCGTTGAACACACCGAGGTATAAGTGTGAGGCTCACGGGCCGTAAGCCAGCAACTTGGCCCCGGTAAGACGCCGGAAAACACAGGTATAGCGTTGGCGCACGTGGTGTCGCGGGTGCCGAATTAAAAGCAGCGAGAAATAAAGGCACGAGGGGGGGTACGAGGTAAGGGAACGACGAGGAGAAAGGGGGGGTTTGTGTGCGGTGTGTGGAGCATCGGCGGAGCAACAGCGCACTGCCAGTGTGGTGTGTTACTGTGTGTACAAACCCGAGAGGCGCGCCGAATTATAGGAGCTTATTAACGTGCCGCCAGCTGGTGGCTCCGTGTAATCCTGACTACATCCAGAGTTAGGTACGAACGCGACCGCATACGGGAAACCGGAGCACTGGGCGCCCAGAATCCCGCTCCGCTATATGCACTATATACAACGTAACCTGGCAGCTCTCTAGCCGAGAGCACAGCAGTTCTCCCCCAGACCTCTCGGAACCTCTCGGCTGTACTGGCTCGGGTGTACTCAGTTTCTCGACGGTCTCGTCGCGCGCGTGCATCCCGCGGGGGGAAGCGGGCCCCGACCAACTGGGTTATATTGTCTCCAATTTAAACCTACGATTTCCTGTCGCTCGATCGGATACGGTCAGAACCGTGAAGCGACAGCTCTACTGCAGTCATATAGGACGGTATAAGAAAACATTGGGTTAGTCACTTTAGGACGATAAAATAGATGAAGAATTCACTGGTCCATGGATTTTGGCTGAGGAAAGAAATCAATTGAGTCAACAAAATTAACACTTAAGGTAAACGGCCCGATTTTCGCCACCTTTTGTTGAGTCGCCCAGTTTCCGCCATTTTCAATTGTTAATTGGAACATTTTATACAAAAAAATATATGTCTTGCGGCATTAATCAAGTGCAAAATCTGTTTTCAACATGCCGTCAATTTCTTTTGTATTAAACAAAAACTGTATTTATTATTAGTGTAAATTGCGTTCGATGGCGGCAACTGGGATAGTGGCGGAAACTGGACCGTTTACCTTACGGGTGTCAAACTAAATTTTTGGTTGATCGAACGGAAATAATTGTCGCAGTAAGTAAAGAAATATTCGATTCAATGGCCTGGTAGCTTGATCAAGGAAGTATTCCGTATTTCGATCCACCATACCTTTGTTTCGCTACCCGTAAGCGCACGTTTTGTTGACTCAATTGATTTTTTTGTCTGTATATGATGTGGAAAACGGAAAACTGTAATTGACTGCGAAGGCTTATGTACATTTTTTTCTGCATAATAAACGATCGCAATAAGCGAGCTAGCAATCCTCTTAGCGGATTCGTGGAACTTAAATTCCGGAAGGATAAAGTGGAATTACAGTAGAGCCTCGCTTATCCGACCTTCCATCAATCGTGATCCGAGGCACCAAACTCATCCGACCCCTCTGCGGTAACCGAGGTGTTGGCTCGGATAATACGGAAAACTCGAATCGAACGGATTGGCGCGGACTAGTTCACGACTACTTTGTTGCATAGGCGTTTCAACTTGTAAAAGTTTGCTGCGTCTATATATTGCGAGCTGCAAATACAACTGTTCCGATTCTAGAGTCAATGGTTTATGTTTACGTGAAGTCAATGTTAATGAACTAAATTATAATTATATTTAAGAAAATATATAATAGTAGTACAAGTTTGAATTGAGTATGTTATCCGAGATTTCACTTATCCGACGTACGCTCTCCCCACATTACCACGGATAAAGTGGTTACACTGTAGTTGTTAAAACGGGAAGCCGAATTGTAGCTTTGCGTCGATTATTTTTACATCGGGGTGAAGTCTGGTGAACCGCACGTCGGTTTATCGTCCCATCCGTCCGCAGCTTTTTATGAACGAGAATTGCGTCACTCGTCGCGGCAAACGAGATTGGGGGTCGACATAGTGGAAAATCAGGAATATTTATTTTTCCACGGTATGTGGTGGGGTAAATTCAGTGCAGCGAGGTCTGTATTACGGTGATAATGAGACGAGAATATTCCCCTATTTTTCGGAGGTGGAAAAGTTGACTGCGGCTGGTTTAAGCGCGATACCACGGCAAACCTACTCGAGAGTAGTTCACGTGGGGGCTCCCGTTGCCGTACCACGTAGGTTTATCCTCCGCTATTTCGTCCGTCCCGTGGAGTGAGAGCGAATTGAACGAACGCCAAAACACGCGATCCAGAGAAAGGCACCCTATTTCCCCGGGAAGTTTGGCGAACGCGTAAAATAGCGGGGGTTGGAAAGAGGGCGGGGGGGACATAACCGCGAGTCTCTGGTGTACCTCTCCGGTCTACAGGTCCAGGCATTTCGCTTGATTACCAATGTGGCGTGAGGAGAGCATTGTCATTTTAGCAACCTTTTTTTTTTACTGTGCACGCGCAAAGGAAACGGAGGAGCGGGCCGGTAGCCAACGAACCCTCGAGAACACACGAAATTCCGTGAGATGAAGCTGACCGGCTTATTGCAGTTTGAGCTCGAGAGTCTCTGGGAAAAATTACTCTCTGACCGGTCAGCCTCACCGTACGACGTCGAAATTTTTCCGAACGATGTACCCGGCAAAGAGCGAAGATACCCATTCTTCCTCGACAAAACGAGAATTTGGGACGCCGGGAACGATTATTTTTATGGCCAGAGCGCGTCCGCTCAATCTCGGGAATGTTGAAAAACAAGGAGAAAATAAAAACAACGACTTGAAGAACCCCTATAAAGCGCTATTTTCTCGACGATGAGTTTCACAAGTATGACGAGACTGGGAAGAATGCGGGAGAATAAAAATCACCACGTCTGCAGGAAGCTTACATGTGTATAGAAGGTAAAAGTGGTGAATACGGTCCACCTGGATCAGCACATAAATCCACGATGTATCGGACAGCGCCATATCCATCACTTTTATCCTATATAAATTTTTTTTTTTT
>JAPYZD010005179.1:0-18029 GCA_030522725.1 Ichneumoninae sp. B BG-2022a | reverse complement strand
AAAAACACCACAGAAAATTCTTGGTGCTTGCCGGGAATCGAACCCGGGCCTACTGCGTGTGAAGCGCGCGCCGAGACCACTCGGCCACGCTCACCCTTATCTATTTTTTTATAAGCAGCTAATAATATTTATCCCTTCACTCTTGTAGTTCATGAGATGTGATTCATTAGCAATGCAAACAAAAAAAGATCGGTTCAAAGAGGGAAAAAAAAGTCCATCTAAAAGGATTCACTTTACAGGGAGCGGACAACCGGGTATAAAATGCTCGTAAAAGCTAAAAGTAGGAGACTTTTACTGACTGAGAGCGTGAAACTTATTCAACCCTTCACAGGCGCAAATAAAAGTTCCCCATTGGCCGGAAGAGTCCGCTGGACCGATAAATAAGACGAAGATGCGTGGCACGCTGCAATCTTATTGATCAATCTTATTTCCGTGAGCGAGAGAGAGCTGACTCTCGTCTTTCAAAATAATTAAATTCTATCTTCAATGTCTCCATTTACTAAGTCAGTGTTTGGAAAAAAAAAGTTATTGCCACTTCAAATGTACGTTTCGCGTAGACCGGGTGTTTGATGGTCCCGTACATTTACCTCACAAAATACTTACATTTACCTCACAAAGTAGGTACTTACATTTACCTCACTAAAAGCTGTAAAATCGTTATGCTCCAGGCCTTTCGTGTGGATATTTGGCCACTTCCGACGATAGTCGGCACGATAGACGATAGATACGTAGAAAAACCGTCCAAGTATAGAGCAGTTCGATCAACGAGATGCACTCACAGCCGTGTAGCGATTGTGTATCCGAATCACATGTCCGCACCACACGGTTACACAATCCCGCAGGGACAATGCTCGCCTCTCGACTGTAGAAAGACGACGGGGAAACGGCGGAAATAATAAAAATAATAAAAATAAAGCGAGAAAAACTTGACGTATATTCCGGAGGCGTCACGGGAACGTTCGTACAGACGATAATTTACGGTAGTGTGTGAAGAGTGTACAGCAGCCGCTGGGAAGAAGCGTTAAAGCGAACGAGAAAAACAACGAGTTCTACCAGAACGATACCAAGCACGCAACCAGGAAGTCGTCGTGGAGAAGTGAATCGAGCCAAAGACCTTAACCAAAGTACGGTTAAGGTAGGAACAAGAAGAAGCGGAGAATCGGTTCCGTAGATTAGCGAAAACCTAGCATAGTCCCGTTTAGCTTTGAACATGAGTTCAGAGGATCAAATTTAGATGAGGGATCGACAAGATTTTTCTAGAATCCAAAGTGATGTGTATCTTTTAGCAGCTACATTAGCAGCAACGCGTTTCCCCCCAGCGGACCCATCAACCGTGAAACTTTGGGTTCGATTTTTATTGCATTCTAACAAGGCACCATAACTTAACTGGTCGATTAGTGCGCTAAACCCGCGCCGATTCCAATCTTCTACACGTTGATTTTTTGTCGATATTTCAAACCAACCATTATATGTACTAAATAGATGGTTTGTTTACGGTTAGATGTTGACAAAACAACCCAATTTCCGACCCTGAACCGCGAGGCATCGCTGCTCTCAGCATGACCCATGTCAAAACTATTGCAAAAGCAGCTGGAGGATACACAATTTCACTATGTTGGGAAGAATGATAAATTAAGAGTTCTTTTTTTATTGGGAATATATTACATTATAGTGTTAAGGATTGCAGCAAAAAGTGTACTTTTTCTTGTTGTAAAGATGGGCCAAAGGTCCATTCAAGGATCTACAATTTCGAAAGGCCACGTATGAAAAATTGCTGAGCTCCTTATTCTCACAGCCAGCGTCGTAGGAGCCTTAGTCCAGAATGCCCATTGTTCATATTTTAATGACAACGAAGCGCTTTTCCAGAAACTTGGGCCGGCAACAAGTATTGAAACAAATTTATTGATGACGCGCAACATTTAGTTTCATCTAAATGTTGCGCGACTTTATCGGGACTTTATCGGGTGACTCACGCTCCGATTATACAGCCTATTCCACATCCGCAGTCCAGTGCTATCCGGTTACAGAACCCTCGGGTCAAACAGGAATGGGGATAAGGCACCGTATTGCATAGATTCGAATCCAACTAGAAGCGAGGTAATCTGAGCATCTCGTATAACCGCGGTCCGATAAACCGCACTGCACCGGCGGAAAGTCGCGCTGATAGATACACCTTTTTAATTGCACACGACATGAAGGAGGAGGTCGTAGTCGAAGAGATCTTTTTCTGCCTGGAAACCATCAACCTAAGCATCTGCGCGAGGCGTACTCCTCAACCGCTCGTCAGGCGACAAGTGCTACCGCACCCGAGCGCAAACTCGCACTTCGCGGCGGGGGCGAGAGGTAAATTATAAAGTTTCACAAATTCGTATAATTAAACGCATGCTGCTTTCGAGGCCATGGAACGGCAGCGCACATTTCCTTCATCATTCCAGTTTTCCTCGGGCTATCCTACCTCTCGTAGACTTTTTTTTAAAGGTTTTCCACGAGACTTGTGAACCCGCGGTATAAATTATAATTACTAGTTGCTTGGAACGACACTACCGTCTATCTCTCCGGACTACATATCGCGCCAGATATACTGGATACTACCGGGTATAATACGCTCTATAATATAATGAACTTCCGAAGTATATTATTCGTATTCCGTAGCATATCTCTGCGCTCCCATGATACACCATTCTCAGAGAAAGCCCTCGTGGAAACAATTAAAGCGTATCGATCTACTTAATGCTGGCTGGCTGATTTCCGATAGGGTACAGTGCAGGGTTGCGTGCAGTAATGCGTTACTCGGCCGCCGCGTTTAATGCACTGCCGGAGGCACTGCGAATGAAAGAGGAGGACGAGGAAAATGGCAAATCAAGCAAATATACGTGCACCAAATGCATTGGAAAACAAGTGTGGGGACATATATCGACCAAGCTTCGGTATTGCCGTGTACTATTTGATGCATGGATGGTGCGTTGCTCGCCGGACGCTGTGGGGGACTCGAATCTCGACAGAGGTAATCTCTCAACTCGCACATGTACGCAAAAATATTTCAATCCGCAAGCCGAGAGAAAACCGAAAAAAATCGTGTCTGTTGCGTGAACTCGGAGATTCCCGGTGTTCAAGTATAGGAGAAATTCGATAAACAGAAGCGGAGCGAGAAGTTACCGAATGATATTGAACTCTGAATAGACGGAATTCATCGATACCAATCGGACGGAGCGTGTGTTCGCTTCTTCGGCGAAATGCTGATTGACCGTTCAAGATATTTTAGCTATTGAGAGGTAAGGGACTGTAACGTGAGCCTAAAAACAAGATTTTTATTAACGTTAGTGAGCAGTCAGAGCATGCTAGAGAGAATGACTGAGTCCTGGGATCGATGGCTTGCCGTAACACTGTTTATTATACAGCATATGAAATTATACAGGCTAGGCACACACAACGTAATACGCTCGGTAGTGCGGGCGTCCCGACGACTGGTAACAAGTGAACGAAGTCGAGTAATTTATTGGGAACAGAGTAGAGACAAAGGGCTGGGTGTCGAACGTTCGACGTGTTTTCACCGAACGAGCAGGCACGAATGAAAGCATGTCCATCACTTTCACCCCTTCCTTTTTTGTTTCATATATATATATATATATATATATATACACTCACACACACACACACACACACACACACACACACACACACACACACACACACATATATATATGTATAGCGAAATAGCATTCAAAGAAAGAGTATGTGAATGAAAGATGGGAAGCACGGGTATGAAGGGGACGTAGGATTTGACGTCAATCGGAAACCAGAACAGGGCAATTTCATTTCGAGATATATGCCCGAGGACAACAGGATACGTCGAAGAACTGTTTTTATTATAAAAAAAAAGCATAACCGTATCAATATTCCGTGAGATCGGGAAAAAAAAGATAACGGATGCAAAAAAGTGAGGTTCAAAGTTCCGAATAAACAAACGTAGAACTACCAATATTTCATAACTTGATCATTGCAAATATTAATATACCGAAAAATTAGTTATTTGAAATGGTCATATTTGACTGATCGCTAAGACGAATAAATATTTCACCAAACGATGACTCATTTATTCAAAAATTTATTTTTAGACAGAATGTATTTGGAATAAACAAAACATAAATTCGAATGATGTAGACATGTGAGATTTAAAAAATTGTGAGCAGTTGACATTTGTAATAACCAGTATGCCTAAACGAAATGTGTCGAGCTTACAAATTACAAATTACTGAAACTTAGATACGGAATTTATCGAGGAACCAAAATAGCGTACGTCGAAATAATTAATTAAAAAAACGAAAATCGTTAAAAATGTTGCAAACCGTATGTTTTCGTTGAATATTCGCTATTTTAACCGTACGACTTTTTGGTATTTCGCATTTTTTTATCGTTTGTCATTTTGGTCCTTTGTTTTCATGGATTCGTAATTGCAGCCTGTCTCACTGTTCACAATTGTAGAATTCGCTGAGCCGAATGTGCAGAGTTCGACTTTTAATCAATTCTATACTTCACTCCGCAAATTTGTCCATTGTAACATCTGTTCTCGATCAAAATTGATTGTTTCATTTTTATGTTTCATCATTTTCATTCACTACTTTAACGTCCCCCGTGAGATAGCCCTTTTCAATTTTTTACCCATACCCTATAGGAATTTTCAATATTTTTAACTCAGAAAACTCCAAATTTGTATTTTCAAATCTGTGAGCTCAAACGATTTTCATAAAAATGATATCAAACACACTCTCGTGCGCACTCATCAGAGCATATGATCGTAACTTTTTAGACCTTTCATAAATCGGGGGGAAAATTGAGACCAACGATCGGTGAAGTTGTTAAGGAAGGTAATGTTCATTCTCTTGTTACTATTCTCGTCTTTTGTCCGAAGCATAAAACGTTTCGAAAAAATTCGGAAAGGAATTGCTGTTAACGACCGACTCAGTATCACTTTACCTTTGGGTGATGTAATTACAAAATCCCTAATAGGGCACTGCGAGTACAACATTGGCTAAAAATTTTCGAATGATTGCTATTTTCAGATGGCTGGCAATGATATTCTGAACAAAAGGAAAACATAAACTACTGAAAAGTACTGGAATTCTGGAGTAGTTAACTACTGAACATTACTAAGTATTTTGAGTAGTTAACCATCACTGACTAGTTAACGATCCGAAAATACTATAAATCTCCAATTGTTAAATATTCGAAACTACTGCGAGTGTCTACTAGTTAACTACTGAGAATTCCCGCAGTTTCCGGTAGTTCTACTTATAAGTAGTAATTACTGTTGCAGGAACCACGTCGTCCTCAGTAATAACTACTGACTGTTGAGGAGTAACTACTAAGAAGTAGTAACTACATGTGTAGTAACTATTGCAATGCCAGTAGTAACTCCTGAACCTCCAGTAGTTACTGCTGAACCTCCATAGGTCACTAGCGGACCCCTAGTAGTCCGTTTCAATGTGGGTTCCCGTAATATCTATTGCTCCTCACGGCTTGTACAACTTTATCATACAACTTTACTTTTCAATCGACTGAAACTCGATATATATGTTCGAGGCGGGGGGAGACGAGATGTTTAAAGAAAGAGTAGAGTGAGTCGTCGGGTAAGACCCGGGGATCCCGCACAATGAGGAAAGAAAATCTTCGTGTCCGGGCGCAGTCTGGAGCAGACTAGGGCTTTCAAATAAAAATGAATCGTTAAAGAGTAAAACGGTTAAGAAAATATCGAGTAGAAACTGCGTTGCGGAAGCAAAAAGAGAAAGTGAGAAAGCGATAAGAGAGGCAAGGAGGAGGAAAGAGAAAAAGACGCGGAGCAAGCACCGAAAGTGTGCATAAACGTTCGGAAAATTCCGGAAAATCCTTCTCCCATTCTTCACCTATAGATACGCTATTCCTCGTCGCCTCGCAGCTCGACGGATGAGGGTGGAACGAGGCTAAGGCGATTTTTTTACAACGCTTTTCCTTCCCATTAGCGGAGGCCCTCCTCCGTAGCAAGCGAGACGCTGCATAAAGGACGGTACGAAGCAGCTAAAGCTCAAGTCTGGGGGTTGGGGTATGGAAGGTAGGGAAGAATGCGAGGAAAACAAGAGACATTTTCTTCTCACCAGTACAACCCCACCGGCAACAGGGGCAGGTATCATGACACAGTACTATACCGAAGGAGCGCGACAAGTATTTTTCCAGAATTTCCATGCTGATGTCTCACTCTTTCTACCATCCATAACTAAGCTATCCTGACATCGTTCTTCCTTGTACCGAAGAGCGAAGAAACCGCGGGACCCCGACGACGAAAGTAAAGGAAGTGAAAAGGAGGAAAAGAAGAGCACGCGCTTTGCGGATTTTTCAATCACGGTTCGTCACTGACAGGATTAATAAAGCGAGTGCTGAGTTTCTAGACTCATTTCATGCAGAATCGAATTGGATTTCCAGGTCGGGCTTGGCGGGTTTTCTGTCTCAGTCCATCCTCGTTTCATCCCTATCCATCTGCCTCGCCGCTCGGTTATTTGACTATATCCCTGTCCGTTAACACTTCCTCTATCCTTCTCATCCCGCGATTCGCGAGTGTGTCTTGTCTCGTGTGTGTGTGTGTGTATAGCCGTCAGCTCTGTGGATGCAACTACTGACGCGATATCCCTTTGAAGTGCCGTGAGAGCTACGAGGGGCTGTGCAGCACAGCCCTCGCCACTTCCCGCCCGCACACCGATGTGCTATGTTACATCGGGCTAAATAATAGGTTTATAAAAATTCATGGCGAATCTATTGAGGCACGGATTTATATCCACCCGGTCTCTCGGTTGGAACGACCGTTCGTCCTAACTCTATCCCGCCGGCAACAATGTGACGCACTATCGCAACGAACGCTCAGAGAGACGAGCGATAGATATAGATCCGGTTGAATGATATACGAATGACAACGGCCACTGAGAGAACGAGAGGAATTATGGAAAAGTTGAAAATGCCGCGGGACAAAGAGAGGAACAAGCGAGGAAATGCGATGGTTTTTTCAGTAGTCGCATTGCTCAAACTTTAACAGCCCAGACGAATATAGCCCGCGTGCGGACGCGGAGAATGGAGTGTCGTGGAGAAAGTGTTACACTCGTGGCGTTACTCCGTGAGTCTTCATTTATGGACATGTCAAACTCAGTCGGTAACCAAAATCTATAATAAATGCGATTCGGAGACGGTAGACTGTTCGGGAAAAAGCAAAGCATTAGCGGATGTACAATTTAATACTGCGTCCGATGATGCGTCCGTTTTATCCGAAATGTCGACTGGCTTTAAATTACATTGATTCGAAAAATGCATCTACCTCTCTCGCACTCATATGTCACGTGGTACATCTTAGGTACTCGGCGTCTCGACGCCGAGTACCTAAAAAAAAGGTGCAAAGTGATTTGCACGTTGCTTCCTCTATGCGAAAGTTCGTTGATTGATTTTTAGCTTCCTCATAGCGAAAACGATACTTATATATTTTTATGTCAGTCTTTATTTTCGATGTTCTCGAAAGCTAAGCAACGGATCGGGATTTCAACACGTTTATCCTTAGAATTTGGGCACAAGCTTTGAAACAACCCCAAAAAAATAAAATAAATCAACATAAACTTTCCCACACAACATTTTGAACAAGTTTCTATGATACGCTGTTTTGCCTCGGAATTAGAATACTACAGTTTCTGAATTGCTACCATACACAGTCTATCGGCACTATTTTCGTACCGAGATTCAATTGCTTACTAGTTTTTAAATTACCCTGTGTACGAAAAAAAAAAAAAAAAAAAAAATAAAAAAAAAAAAAAAAAAAAAAAAAAAAAAAAAAAAAAAAAAAAAAAAAAAAAAAAAAAAAAAAGAGTACATTAGATTTATAGATATATTTCTCTGTAATATATAAAAAAATCTCGCCGCCATCATCGCCGTGTCAAAAATCGAGGGCTCGAGGGACTTCAGCTCTTATTGATGCATGAGTACGAGTTTCTATATGAGTGTTTGTAAGAGTTGTCACTGACCATAAGTGCGTTGAGAGGTCTCTCAGTGTTTGTAAATGGCTGTGAGATGAGATGCGCGAGCCACTCATTATTGGGTATAGTCATTATTTCGTAAAAATTAAGCAGAAAACCGTGATACAATTATTTTCATTGTATGTTACTCAAATGTAAAATAAGATAAAAAAAGAAAAACGGTACTCATTTTCCAATTTTGCTTCGTCGAAAAGGAAGCTGTTTACATTAAAAAACAAAAAAAAAATCGAGATTTTATGCCAGACTACTTAAGGTAGTTCTGTCGCTTGGTATTAATTTCGCATGAGTTCGAGAAAAATGAGATAAAATTGCAAATACTTCTCGGTGGTATAAAAATCTGAAAAATGCATGCATAGTTAAGGTAATTTCACATAATGTACGCGAAATTCAAATTTTTGAAAAATGTCTGGTAGCTTTAACTTGCGTACTTTTTGAGCTATCAACCTACGACTGCATACAAATACCATGATCGAAGATCGTTGGTATTGAATTTGGCCGAAAACTATTCAAGCGATCAGATTTTATGGAATTGTAATTTTTTTTTTATAAACAGTAATAAAAAAAATTATTGGTCATTGTTTATTTTTTTATTTTTTTTTTTTCCAGTGTTTCTCACGCAATGGCAGGGTGCAAAATCTGGAAGCAACGCAACCCAGGGGGTTATCGACGACGAAGAGGAGGCAGACGCGGCGTTTGAAAACATGAACTTAGCGGAGTTTAAGGAACGATACAGACGACTGATACCGTACATGACGTACTACGTGGCAAACAACTACGTAAATCCGCAAGTTTTGGACGCCGCTCAGCAACAGCAACAGTCGCCAAGTTACGAGAGGGAGAACGCGTTGGCGATGAGTCCATTGATAAGGAAACCGCAGCGTCTTGTATCAGTTGGCAGACCCACTGATCCAAGAAGGAAACCAAATAGACACAGAGCATCGAATGCGGCTAGCGGTACGCTGCATAAACAGGACGACAAGTTCGTACCGTCAGTACAGTACGATCCGAAGGGCATTGGTGGTGACTCCAATTACTTTACACCCGTGAGGTACAACCCAAAACTGAACTATGATACGGGGGAGTACAGCGATGATCGAGTTCCCAGTCGGTACAGGGAATACGACGGACAGCAGCAGGGACCCCTTGTTTATGCAGTAGCTTCGAGCCCGGCACCGTTGAGTTTGCACAAAGACACTCGATACTACGTGAAGGATAGACCGCCGGCGGGCAGCTACAATCCTCTTTACGAAAGAACTTATTTGTCTCCCACGCAGAATAGCCCTCCACCGAGCGTGCATCAAGATTACCTATTGGATTACGGATCGAGGACGACCAGCAATAAAGCACCTGTGGCTACCACGGAGTACGGTTATCCGGCGGATGATTACGAGTCTCTAAGATACGTAAATATTGAACCACCGCAAAGAAACCATCAAAAACCAACGAGAATTTTGGCCCAATCCGCATCGAGGGGACCGTTGCTGCCATCCGATTCTCCCTTTTATTCGACGAGACATTCTGCCACGACTCTTCAAGATATTATGAAGAGCTTGCAGTTGACCAATCGTTTGCCCGAAATGCTCAACAAAGACAATGTCGACAGCAGTATAAACACGCTCGTTGAAATTCTGCGTATATTGAACAGAGCGAAGGCGACTGATTTTCTACGATTGCAGGTCCCCGCGGTGCCGAATGATCCCTATCGGCATGTACCGAGTCGGGATGACTTTAAGCAAGTTTATACGCGGCCTAAAGTCGTTACCGAAACAAGATTCCAGGCCACACCGAGTCCACCTGTTATCGCGGACGAACAGACACACCGATACAAACCTGAAGCTTCTTACGAAACTAACGTCCAGGCCAATGATCCTCCAAATGTCGAGGCCGAGATCGTTAACAATCCAAAACACCAGAATGTCATAGAATACTATACACCGCTGATTCAAGACATAGACGAGGGGAAGATCGAAACCTACAGACCTGTGAAAATACCGGAAAGAATTAATGAAGAATCTGAGCATACGTACGAGATTCCCGAAGATCTTGCTGGCGAAATCCATAAAAAGGAAAAGTACGTTTTGCCGATAACAACGGAAACACCTTTCAGCAAGTTTCAATTACCGGACGGTGTGTCGACACACTCGCAGCTCGTGCCCCCTACGACTCTCAAGTACGGTGCAACAAGGGGTAAACCGAACGTGGACTACCCAGCCCACGCCGCGATACCCGAGACTGAATTTAATTGCAAGGAACAGAGGTACAAGGGATTCTTCGGCGATCCGTCAACCGGTTGCCAGGTAAGCAATCGATAAATAGTATTGCTCAATATTGCAAAATTGTTTTGGGCTATCGCCAAAAGTCTCATAAATTAAACCGTGTAGAATCATCTCATACGTTGTGAAATGTTCATAGTATTCTATGAGGATAGACATTTTTGTTACTCCCTTGGCGTACAAACAAGGTCTTCTAGAATCCTCTAGAGGTGCATATGGATACTTTGACTTTGGATCCTTTGGATACTTTGAATTTAGATACTTTGACTTTGGAGACCTTGAATGTGGATACTTTGAATTATCATTTGAAGAGAGAAAACGGTTAAAGTAACGCTCAGGAAGGCTTTAAGGGGCCGATGACATACAAAAGGTATTTTATTTTTATTTTTATTATAAATAAAACACGTTGATCATCTCCTTAAATTTTGTTTATATCGCGTATCGAAAAGTTACGATAATGTATTTGTGTCTTTTGGAGAATATGAAATTCGAGAAGAACAATAATTCTTATGAAAAACATGAAATATAGTTCAAACTAGCACGAGGACTGTATTGTTCCCTGATTCCAATCTCAGGGTTGTTACGCACTGCTGACTCCGAAATTACCTAACGCTTTCGAGTTTTTCAGACCGTTGTCATACAGTTTCCAGGGAGAAACGGTCATAAATAGAAGAGTAATTTTTATCAAATATTAATATTTATCGACGAAAGTATTGAGGCTGAAGGGGCAGTGAGCACACTGACAAAAAAAATCGATTACGGGCTGCCAAAGAAAAAAATTAGCATTCCGATTCTACTTTCAATTGTTACAATCCCATATAATATTGAAATAACAACGGCAAGACTGCCAAGGTGACATGTTATCATTTCAATCCCATTTGGAATTGTAAGAATTAAAAGTAGATAAATAGAAAAATAGAAATGACAAGTTTTTTTCTTTGGCATATTTTCAAATTCAGTGGAAACACGACTCGTATAGTAAAAAAAAAAGAGATTTGAAGAACATAAGAATAAAATTTTTGCGAACCGTATCATAAACTCAAAAATTAAACTGCTTATATTGGATAAAATTATTAACAAAATAAACCATTACAAAATGACCACCCGTTGTTAACGTTTGTACATGGTCGAACGGGCTTGTTCGAGGGGGCTTCTTGAACTATTTTTCGATTACGCAAATGATTCTTAGCTAAAACGCTTAAGGTTCAAGTGGACAAATTTGTTTTTAAACTTTTTTGGGAAACTGAATTTTCACTATCTATCACTTTCGTAGAAGGAGTCAGGTAAATTTTGGAAAAAATCGCTCTGTTCATTCAAAACCGAGAGGAATTCTCTCATCGTTTCAGGTTCTCCCCGTTTTCGATATGCGTGACAATCCTGAATCTACATTAAGGACATGGGATACAGACTCAATCGGTAAAAAATGATTTCACTATTCTTTCGCGACTATTAATATTTCGGATAAAAGAAAATGAGGTTTGTATGTATGCATATACAGCCTACAAAACCATCCAATTTGCTTTTGTCCGAAATATTAATAGTCGTAGAGAAAATAAGGAAACTCATTTATAACAGACTGAGTCTCTACCACATGTCTTTAATGGATAATTTCCATGTCAGAACTCTTTCACCGTTTGTTACTGACACTTGTCTGTTTGTCTATTTAGGTATGGCACTACTGTGATCTGAATGGTGGAAAATCGTCGTTCCTCTGTCCGAACGGAACGATATTCAGTCAAGTCGCACTTACATGTGACTGGTGGTTCAACGTTAAATGCGAATCGACCCCTCAACTATACGTACTGAACGAGCGTCTGTACAAGTATATTTTACCGGTAATGCCCAAGTTTCCGGAGGACTTCAGTGGACCTGAGGTCGATAGGTACTTGGAACTTAAATTCAAAGAAATGGAAGCTAAGCTGAAGGAAAAAAAATTGAAGAAACAGCAGGCGGCGAACAAGAACAAGGAAAAGCTTCAAGCACACGATAATGTGGAGTAGCCCGACGCAATATATGTTGATAGCCAAATCATTTACACAGAATCGTACGGGTTTCGTTGCCATTACAATATCATACTGTACCTTATCGAACGTTAAAATTATACCTGTAGAATTAAAGGGTTGAAAAAGAAAGTGCGCACGCTTATGAACGGATCATCGAATTGTTTATAACAAGCTTTCTTTCTTGCTCTAGTCATGTTTGTCTTGTGTAATTATTTATGAAACTTCGACAAATAATAAAAGTTGCAACGGCGCTATTCGCTATAGATACGAGTATCGATTACCATCTACAAAGAGAACGTGTTTAATTAAATCGTTATTAAATAAAAGAATCGAATAATTTATGGTGTAGGGTGATTCATTAACGTTTGTCGTAAGATTCATCATTCATATTAATAACAAATTATTTTGTTCGAACACTCGCTATGGAAACTATCGACGAACATGAATGTCAAATGAAATTAAAGCAAGACAATTAAGAGTAAATGTTTTGCAATAATGGAGTAGTAGGGGTTAAATGGCAGAGTCTCGTTTGCGTACCTAATAATGTTTAAGTATCATATAAATAAAATTGGCGAATAAATAATTATTTATTATTTTTGTTTTCTGAATTATTTAAAGTTTTTTATTTATGAATGCGATGGAAAAACAATAAACTCCTACCTTTTGCGTCTGACGAACCTGCTGCAGCGTCTCGGCAAGCTTCTTGTAAGCCTTCACGAAGTCGTCCATGTATTCATTGTTCTGCAATAAAGTGAAATGAAGCAACAAATAAACCTTGGATCCATTACTGATAATTGGAATTTCAATCAGTCAAGAGCGAATTCATTTGAGGAGACAATCAATAATTTGATGGACCGGTTTTTTCACGAGATCCTAGCCAATTACGTCTATATTCGTGAAAACTACTAAATATTGGGTCGGGTAGATCGGATGTTACATCATGTTTCATCACTCATTTTCAGCATACAATATCTCTTCGGAAACTCGGAAGTGTTTATTTAGGACCGATTGGTTTCATCTAGAGAAGTTTAATAAATCTTGCAATATTTTTTTATAGTGGTAGAATACTATCTATGTATTTAATATTTTTATGTCTGAGGAATGTTCTATTCGGTTTGTTTAAAGAGCACGGTGGACTAACATACAAATTTTGTAAAGTATTTGTTTACATTTTTGCATAGCTTCTTTATAGAGGGACCTTTGAGCAAAAAGAAATGATGAGAAAGTAACTCATCACTTTAGAATCACGCGAATCATTTTTTCCGCAATTCTGGCAATTTAACTATTTGGAAATTCTAAAAATCACCGATTGCACAATATTGGCTATAAGAATTCCCTAAAAAACTTTTTTGTTAGTAGAGGTTTCGGGATTATGTCCAACAGTTTTCGATATCCAGTTTCTCGAGTTAGAACGTTTACGAACATATTTTTTTATTTATATTTAATCAGAGCTATAAAGCTCTGAACCCTTGTATGGATGTTGGCCAAATTCAATACCATCGGTAGAGTACTCGGGTCAATACTTCGAGGATTCTCGAACTTTATTTTATATGTGTAGCAAGTTTTTGATTAAAGGCTCAAATTTTTCGGAAATCAGAGCTGGTCGGTACTCTCTGGGCAGTATCAAAAAAGTACTTTAACTACAAAGTACAAAGTATCAAGTACTTTTTGTACTTGAAGTATTTCTCAAGTACTTTTCGCAATTCGGTTCGTAGGGTAAGGGTACAAAGCAATTTGCATATGGCTTCCTCAGCGAAATTTTTGTACTTTTTGTAATTTTTGTTCTTCATTTTTTATAGAAAAAGAAATTGATAAAAAAATCTTCAAAGGTTCCTTCTCGTTCCGTCTCTTTTTGTAAAGATAATTTATTTTGAAATAAAGAAAAACCAAACCAATAAAAGAAAAACCAAAAGGGGGCACACTTCTCGTTCTTTTTAATGGTATTTCTGAAAAATAAGTTATTGGAAATAAATTCTCATTAAAATTCTTCTTATTGAAAAATTTAGACAGATAATTATATATTAATAGGAACAGGATGTTATGCTACTCATCGACAGTCCGTGATGCGAGCGTGTACTCAAAAAGTACTTGTACTTAGTATTTGAAATTGTAAAACAAAGTACTTTTGTATTTCAAGTACATACTTAAAATACCGAACAAGTACCCAATACTTCGAGTACTACCCAGCTCTGATAAAAAATAAATAAAAATATGGCAAGAATTGAGGATTCTGAAAGTTTATTAACATTTACAGTCAATATCTCGACGTTGCTCAATTTTGAAAGTCTACAAAAATTTTAAAAAATTTTACATCTAAAAAAGCTCTGGACTCCTTTATAGATTTTCGCCAAATTTAATACCGTCGAAGATAGTCAAAGTTTATTTTATATATGTAAAAAGTTTTTGATTAATGACAATTTCCAGAAGCCGGAGACATTTTTTTTTTTGTAAATTCAGCATTTCATGAAATACGAATGCATAGACAAAAAAAAAAGGAAAGTGACCGGGCCATGAGTCAATCCAAGTCGAAATAAATCAATAAAAAAAATGGAAAAAATGTGAGGTTCTTAAAGTTTGGAATTTCTCAAGCTAGAAAGTTCACTAAGATTTTTTAAAACTAGAAATCTCAAAAAGCTATGAAGCATTTTTATATATTATAAAAATGTAAAAGGGCTCGTCCCGTGAATAAAATAAATAAATAAATAAATAAATAAATAAATAAATAAAACCTTTAAAAATGTTTGTCAAATTCCATACCCTCAAAGACCCTCTGTGTTTATTTTATATGTATGGAAAAAGTTTTCGATCAATGGCCCAAAATTTTGAGAAGCTAGAGCAGCCAGACATTTTCTGTTCTTTTTGTAAATAAAAAATCTCATGACACGAAACACCAATGCATAGATAAAAAAAAGAAAAAAAATAATAGAAAAGACAACATACAATTGAACGTAACGGTGCCACATCTCCACCCAAGTAGTTTGCTACTCATGCAGGTATTTCCGAGAGGTATTACCTCCGACGTTAATTTTTGTAAGTTTCTATAGAGTCTTATTCCGCTTGTTTCTGTTTCATTGCAGTCATGACTTAAATTATTACAAACCTTGTCGTTCAGAGGTACGCCGTGATGTTTTGGATGAAAACGCGTCACACAATCGGAGCAGACTGAAAGCTCGCAGACATCACAGAACCATACATGGCACCGGTTGTGAATGGTGCACCATTTGGTGTCGAAGATGGAATCTTCACTGGAGTTTGTCAGTAAAACTCTGAAGTGTTGCTGCGGAGTCTTCATTGTTGCGTGAACCTGAAAATGATACATAGTTTTACATTTTAAACAATTTTTGTAGAGTCCACATTTGGGATCTTTGATAATCGATGACTAGCGATTATTACAAACCTTTTCGACGCAAGTGTGACAGTACAGATCGTTACACTGCAGACATTTGATCTCCGCAAGCTTTCCACATTGCGAACAGAGGCTGCCCTCGGTCGAGCGCTCTTTCATTCTGGTGCTTAAAGACTGAGAGAAAGAGACATCCGGCTCCTCCACTCCAGGAGCATTCGCGGTCATAATGGTAAGCAAGCCGGTGACGTAAATGTTCACCGGCAGCAAACAGTTGTCTTGCGAGATTTCATACTCCGTCGCTCTGTTGCACAGCGGACAGGAGTCGCCAGCATAAATTTTTACACATTTGTGGCACGCCGCATGACCACAGCTCAGCAATAACGGAAGGGATGGCGCTCGCAGGTGAAGTAACTCTGCAAAAAAATTGTTTAAATATATATATAAATATAGATGTGCATATGATATTGTTCAAGGTTTTATATAAAAGCGTCAAAGCGCCCAGTAATTTATTTTATATTATTTGTTAGATGATTTTCATTTGGAAGAAAAAAAATGTATATATATATATATATATATATATATATGGGACGGCAGGAGCGATCGTCGGAATGCAAACAAATACAATCTCCTACCACCCCCCGCATGGTCATGACCGTCTTTGTCCCGCTCGTACGGTCGCGAGGTTTTTGCATCGTGGACAATGAAATACGTAACATTTTCATAATTTTGTCGACCACAATCCGTAAATTAAGATTAAATGAACGATTTTTTGTTTCTCAATTTCAAACCGATACCGAACGTGATAGAAATAATTGTAAATGCCGATAAGTTGCATACGGAGAGGACAAAGGGATACCCCGACTTACCTCTTAGGAAAAACTGGTGTCTGCAAAAAGCACACGAAATGTTTGATAGCTTCGTCGTTGGAAATAAAAACGATGAATTTTGATCGTTCCGATTGACCCGGAAATTAGGCATTTTGTCACTCGATAAACTTTAACATTGAATTACAATGCATAACTTCGCGTCGCGGGAAACGTCACACTACTCGGCCGGATTCAACGAGAACAAAGCTTCACGTGTGCGGAACCACTGCCTTCTCGATAATCCACCGGCTCGACAGCCAATAGGGTGCTCGCGATGTTGAGGGGCTTACAAGCGTGTGGCAGGAGGGATAACCGAATGGCGGCAACGTTTATTCTGGTTGTTCAAGAAATTTCGCATTATTCATCGGCGACGTGATCAATCGTTCGATCATGACGATAGCGTAATGGTAAATTAATATAAATATTCGTGGCTGATCATTGACTGCTGGGAGAGGAATCGATTTTAGTTGCCGGAGTAGAATTATTCAAACGGCTAATACGACTGAGTAGCGCGTTGCTACGCAACCGAATGTACCCATCGCGCAAGTCGTAGAAAGCTCAAATATGACGGGTCACTTATCGGTTATGTGACCATAACGGAAATGTTACGAAATTACGGGCTAGATCGGGAACACGGAGGAAGGTGATTGTAATTACAGACGAAATAATTAATAATATCAACATCAAAATAAGATTTCAATACGACGTAAAGAGTACAAATTAATTTAACTTATTCTTCAGCAAATGTACCGATCTGTTAAAAAATGTATTCGAAGCAATTTCAAGCCATTGTCATTCCATTTGGCTGTTCTTTCCAACTGGGTATGAAAACATTTTCGCCGGTCAGGTTACCCAAAATGTCTTTTCGGATAACCTGACTTGTGAGATCGCGTGAAACATGTGGCGTCAAAAACATTACATATTACTCATATCGGAGGATGCTTATGCCTGTAAAATCCGCACACCGCGGCTGTTGGCGCTCGTGTAAAGATATTTTAACACTTTGTAAATCACAATGCACGAAAATGTCCTGAAACGGGACTAAAGAATGTGGGGTGGGGGCAACCTGTTGCCACTGTTGCTATAGCACCACCTAAAAATGGGTATTGAGCTGTAACTTATAATATATAATTTAAAGGGTAATTGTTTCCGCACGAAAAAATAGTAAAAAAAAAAGATTTTAACGTACTTAAAATAGTCCAAAAAGCCGCCCTAACGGAACTGAGGTGACCATCGGCAGACTTCAATAGACTAATGCACAATGTTCAAAATTGTAACTTTCTATAGACTCGTAGATAACCTTTATTTTGGCGTCGTTTTTTTGTAACCCTTGCAACCATCGTTTTATAGTCTATTTATTTGATTTTCAGTTGCATGGTGATTATTCGAGTCCATCAAAACAGAGTTGCTTAAAGGTTAAAAGTTTGAACAGAGCGATCAGTCTCATTTCAGTATACCCGGAGTCTCGTCATAGTCATTGCAACTCGTGGATGCATGTCTAG
>JAPYZD010005178.1:0-21436 GCA_030522725.1 Ichneumoninae sp. B BG-2022a | reverse complement strand
AATGTGTGTTCCGCGTCGTCTTGTTCGTGTCCGCAGTATTTGCAGTCCGGCGTCTGTACTCTGTTCATCCTGTAAAGGTACCGTCTAAAGTAACCGTGTTCTGTCAGGAGCTGGATGACGTAAAAGTTTACATCCCCGAACTCCCTTTCAAGCCGCGGTCTCAGGTCCTTTATCAGTCGTCTCGTCCAGTTGCCTGTAGATCCTTTTGTCCAGCGTTGTTGCCATGTCTGTATCGTCGTGTTTCTTTCGGTGGTTGCCGCATCCTGTCGTCTCGTGTCCGATTATTATTATTATTATTATTATTATTATTATTATTATTATTATTATTATTATTATTATTATTATTATTATTATTATTTCCTGTCGAATTGTTTTAAACTTAGGGCCTCGGTTACTGGCTGGCTGTCGCACAGGACGCCAACGCAGCGCTGGGGTACCAAAATACCCAGTCAGGAGTTCCCGTTAGTGTTCTATGTAAGGGTTTTTTTAATTTGTAAAACTATCGAAACTAAGGTACTATTATATAATTTGGACGTATATAGTCGGCATTTTATTTTTTTATATATTTTTATAAGTTTATATTTTTTATAATAATTATCATTATCTGTAATTACCCGCAACGTTTCAAGAAAAATAAATGTTAAAACCCATGCAAAGCGAATTTTGTTTGCGTTTTCATTGAATTTTTCCATGTCACAAGTTTTTGAATTTCGGTATTTTCAGATGTCCAAATAAATAGACGCACACATAGACTTTTTGAGTGGAATACGATGAAGCTATTTTTTTGCTGATAGCCCAATGCGGCCTGTAAAATGGCCTTTGAGATTCGATAATCAGACCATTTAAAAAAAATACAGTTTTTTTCACAAAAAGCGCGGTTTTTGACAATTTTCGTTACATTTCGGGCTTTAAGGGTGATTTGCACCCCTAAACTTTATTAAAATCAAATTTGCTGCATACCATTCTCTTCCTTACTCAAAAACGAAGAGATTCATGTACGACAAAGCCCATTTACTGCTCATAGTACTCTTATAAATTGAAGAAACACGTGGGGTACATATCTACTCCAGTCATGAGTCAGAAGGCAGAACAAAGAATACACGAGCTCTACAGTGAATATCAATTGTCTCCGATTTCGAACTCTCTGCATTATGAATTTTTGCATTCACAAGTGTGTATACACTGTTAAAAAAATGGTAAATTTAATGTACCGATATTGGAAGCTTTTATGCATAAACCAGTATATTAAATTTAATATACAAATATTATGTAAAATTGCAGCAGTTTTAAAGTAACTTTTAAATACATTTAGTACTATTAAAGTACTTTTATTAAAAATACCACTTTTTTATTATTTCTTATTTACCGTTATTTACATTCATTTTACAGAACATAAAAAATAAAGTAAAAAATAAAAAATGGTACGCCAAGTACTTAAAACGTTCAGAAAATATGTTTGTGGAAAAACCACTTAAAAATTAAAAAATCTACCAAAACAGATGTTTATCCGAACAATTAAAAAAATATATATGTGTATCAAAAAGTAAAAAAAAAATCGAAAAAAATCAAATCAAACCAGCCAAGTAGTATTACAAAAATCTAAAAAAAAAAATACAAGATGTAAAAAATGCTGAACAAAAAAAACTTGGCGTGCCAGTTTTTTTTTTATAATTTATAAAAATACTCCCCAGATCCATCGTGAAGATTTCCGAAGAATCCGAAGAATTTTTGCATATAGTACGTATCACCTCACACCCGTATTTCAGGTTCACCTCATCATATCTCGGGAACCGCTGAACGATTATGATCGTAATTAGGCCCATTGGAAAGCATGGGTCCGTATTATACTATAAAAGTGTCCTTGAAAATTCGATCCGATGCTTCATTGCCGAGATCGAGCCGTCCGAAAATTATCGCCTTAACTCATGCACAATCGAAAAATGTTGGATCGTTTGCTGATCGCGATCATCGTACACAAGAATCCACCGAACGAATGTGTTCGGAATTAAGCGAACTGGAAAGCTTGGATAGAGATTCTATAGTAAAAATCTTATTATCATTTCGATCCGATGATTTATTTGTGAGATAACGTAGAGCAAAGAAATACTTCCGGCATTTTGGAGTAAACTATTTGGTAGCGTCCTTCGCCCGCTTAAAAAATATTTTTTTAAGTACTTGGCGTCGAGACGCTACCGCGTCTCTTGATAAATTTAATATACTAGGTTATGCATAAAAGCTTCCAACACAAGTACATTAATTTCGTTGCAGACATTTTTTACAGTGTAATAAAACATCTATGTATTATTATTGTTAAAATATAGAAGACCGCAGGCTAAAATGGACTATTAAAATTTTTTCTTGCAACTCCATGACAAGTTTCACTTCAAATCCAGGACGCTGGTCCATTTTGTCCCTCTCTCATGCCACGACGAATATAAAATAAAATCGACCAGACATTTGAATTTAAATGCAGGTTACTTTAGGGGTTGACAGACAAATCCGGAGATGGTTAAAGGACGATAATTCAGTGAAGCGCGGGAGAAATTGCAGTCCGGTGTGTGATCATTCCGCAAATGCAATGCGACCGAGCCGAGCAACAAGGCTCAATGTACCGTGCGATACACCATCGTCATATCCGCTAGACCCATGACTGTCCCAAGAGACTCCTGCCGCTCTCCTCCGTCCTCGTGTACCTTCGTTTTGCTATAACTGTACAACCGACAGACAAACATTGAACGAGAGTACGAAGCCCCCGAACGGTTATTAGCCGCGGGTTGTTTTTATCTTCATCCTCAATTAGCGAATATCATTCCGTAATAAAACCTGACGTCGGTGAACTCTTCTCCTCCGACGCTTCCTTCCTTTTTTTGTTCACCATTGCCGTCCCTTTCGTTCAGTGGAAAAGGGCTGCGAGCTCGTTGGCTATGACGGGGTGGAGGGGAAAAAACAAAACCGTAATTACGATAGCGTTCGGGAGTGGTTTGGGGAAGGGTGAGAAAAATTAAGGGCGGTGAGGAGAGACGCATAAGGCACAGAAATTAGCAACGTTGATCCAAAGAAATTATTGCCAGCTGTCTTGTTTCGCAGAAAGTTGCTTTCCTTGCGAGCCGACAATGTAATGTAATGTCATATATTATATTACTATATATTAATATAGTAATATAAATATATTTACTTCACTCGGTGCGTAAAGTGCAGTTTTACGCATGCTTCGCGCGCGTAAAACTCCTCTTTCGCATCTTGTGAAATAAAATTTCGTACGATACTCGTGCGAAAAACGTTTTCTTAACTTGTTTGATTGCAACACTTGCCTTCGGCTCGTGCTGCAAACTAACACTCGTCAGAAAAAGTTTTGTCGCACTAGTATCGTAATGTACTATTATAATAATTATAATAATATAATATAAAATAATGTTATTTTTTTATTATCTCGACGGGAAATAAACTATTTGAGAAAAGTGACATCTGTTAATGATATCATTGGAGCAACATTGCTAACTTCCATGTCATTATTTTGTGGTATTTTGTGTGTGGTTATATATGGATTATATGTGGTATTTTGTCTGCATCAATAATATTAAAAAATAGTAGAGTATCGATGAAAATGTTCGAAATTAGCTTGAACCGATTATTTGTTTAGTGAATTTGTATTCATTTTTACGCCGTCCCTTTCGTTCAGTGGAAAATTAGCTGCGAGCCTGTTGGCTATGACGGGGTGGAGGGGAAAAAACAAAACCGAAATTACGATAGCGTTCGGGGGTGGTTTGGGGAAGGGTGAGAAAAATTAAGGGTGGTGAGGAGAGATTCGACTGAGGGAGACCAAAAAGTAAATAAACAAACTCCCGTTTCGTTTTGAATTTTATGTATGATTCTTTCTAATGCGTCACGGCGCGGGCGTCTGATAATTACTCGCCAGCCTGGTACTCGATAATTATCGGTTATCCATGAGCTTCTGTCGACCTTTCCACCCTTTTTGTTGCCCACAGCGTGCATTAAGGTGATTAATAATTTGTGCCACTTTACCTACTTAAGAACAAGATGTATGTGTGGGTTAATGTTGGGTGATGTTTTCACGATTTTTTTTTAACACAAAGATGGGAGGTGCAGGTAGGGAGAGATCTGTTAAAAATTACCGCTTTAGGGGAGATCGGGGCAAAACAGGAGGCTGAGAAGGAAAGGCCATGAGGATGAGTCCGAGGCTGTAAATTGAATGTTTGCTAACAAGAAGTTCGATGCGTAATAATTATTGTAATGATCCGCAAAAAATTATGTTTCCGAGCAAAATTCCCAACATCATCGTGACGACCAAGAACTGGTATTTTTTTTTTAATCGGCCCAATTTAAGAGGCACCTCATTGTGCCCAAATTGCGCATTAAGCCCAGAATTCTAACGTTATGCCAGTCTCACAATTTTCGAGTCTTCCAAATGAATTCAAGTGAATTTTTATGAAAATTATTATTTTTAAAAATTATGAATTTTTATGAAAACACCCCATTTTACCCCGTGTCTGCAATGTGCAGCGTGCTCAATTTTGCCCCGGTCCCGCCCGCGTATGGTGGATGGCGACCATCTCTCCACCTATTAACCCAGTGTGAGTTTTTGAATCACGTTGACCATACTCATTCGCATTTCTTTTACAACCTAACCCTAAATTGTCCATGTATATGGCAAAAATCGTCACAACTCTCACACTTTAGAAAATAAATGGCGACGTAGTTGCGTAAGATCATATCACTCACCCCGACCATAACACTCACCCCGCTATATCAATCAACCACCCATATCACTCACCTGCCCATAGCACTTACCCGGCTATGTCACTCACCCGGTCATATCGCTCACTTGTCCATATCACCCAACGGACCATATAACTTAAGAGACCATATGACCCAACCAACCATATAACCCAACGGAATATGTAACTTAAGAGACCATATGACTCAACCAACCATATAACCCAACGAACCATATAACTTAAGAGGTCATATGACCAAACCAACCATATAACCCAACGGACCATATGACCCAACCAACCATATAACCCAATGGACTATGTAACTTAAGAGACCATATGACCCAACCAACCATATAACCCGACGGACCATACGACCCAACCAACCATATAACCCTACCGACCATATGAGCCGCCCAGCCAGATCGCCTAGTGCTCATCCAACCCAGCCAACTATTTTACCCAACTTGAAATATCACCAAGACTCACTGTATAAAACTCCGGAGGTTAAGTACACCTCTACCCATTGATTCACTACTTTCGCACATTAGAATAGAGGCAAGAAATAGCGTCTGCCTTTTGAAGATCTTACAACATGGTTAGGATAAAGTTTCCACTGACAATCATAATAAATATCAAACACTTGCTGTGATTCCCTCAATTCGCGAAACTTTAATTGGAACGAATAATACGTATAGATGCTATAATTGTACACGCTATCTCTCCCCCGCGCTGTTTCGCATCGCTGAGAGAAATATAGATGGAACGAGTAATGTTCCATTGCCGAGGGCATGACAAGTTTGTTTCAATCACGTGATGTTGGATACACTATACGCACACATGTACAGACCGTGGGTCATGCGAGTAGTGAACCAATTATTGTTATTAGCCACGTCATAAAATGGTAGAAAGGAGGAGAGGATCGTTAATATTCATAAAGCGTGGTCTCTCCTCGGAGCGGCGAGCTAGCCCGGCCATCGGGAGAGCTATATAACTGCACTGAGAACGGCAAGGAGGCAATAGGAAACCTGCGGCGAGCGAGCCGGCAAAACAGGCAATACGCCCGTTATGTATTCACGTAATTGTCGTTAATAATACCGAGTATACAGCTGTCCACCTTTCCAAGAGAAACGATACGCCCGCTATACGACCCACGGGAGGAACGATCGGTACGACTTTCGATCATCGCCCTTATCTGCACGTCTAACGGTTCCGCGCCCGATGTGCAGACATCGGCTCGGAGATTCGATCCTCGATGGCTCCACTGTCGGGCATTCCACTTTCGCTTATTTATGTAAACTCGTGGCTATGCTAATTCACCAAAGTGCGGACACAGGTGACCCGATGTCAGGACGCCGTGTCCCAGTTCCCGTACCGCCTGTAGCTTCGTTGATGTGCGTGTCTACGATTCGATAGCCCAAGGCTGTCGGAATACCGAAACACGGCAAACGAGAGTTTGGTGAAAATAAAAAAAAAAATTCAATGTCAATGGTCGATCTTATCAAAAATCGTTAATTATTGCCTAATTAGGAGAGTTTAACGAAATAAAAAGTTGCTAATGGAGCCTTCGCAGCGCGTGACTTTCTTGTCACACTTTTTTGTTTTCGAGGAAATAGTGTGGTGAAGTTACGAAGCATTTGAAGTTTGGAAGAAAGTTTGGAATTTCGTGGAATAATTGTGATGTAGGTTAACCGCTGGCATTTTTTTTGTGTCGCGTCACGCCAAAGGTGGCGACGTGAGCGTCGAGCGATTCTCACACCTCTCGCTGCTGGTGAGTGAACTTATCACCCAACCTGCCATATCACCCATCTTGTCACATGACACAACCTGCCATATCACCCAAACTGCGGTATGATACAACCAACTATATCACTCAACATGTCATATAACCCAAATGGCTATAACATCCGAACAGTCATATCGCCCAAAAAGTCATATCACTTAACCTGCCAAATCACCTAACCTGCTATATCAGCCAACCTGCCATATGAACCAACCTGCCATATCAGCCAATCTGCCATATCAGTCAACTTGCCATATCAGCCAACCTGCCATATCAGCCAACCTGCCATATCAGCCAACCTGCCATATCAGCCAACCTGCCATATTAGCCAACCTGTCATTTCAACCAACCTGTCATATCAACCAACCTGTCATTTCAACCAACCTGTCATATCAACCAACCTGTCATACCATCCGGCCGACCATACCATCCCGCCGACCATACCATCCAACCGACCATACCATCCAACCGACCATATCATCCAACCGACCATATCATCCAACCGGCCATATCATCCAACCGACCATATCATCCAACCGACCATATCATCCAATCGACCATATCATCCAACCGACCATATCATCCAACCGACCATATCATTCAACCGACCATATCATCCCACCGACCAAATCATCCAACCGACCATATCATCCAACCAATCATATCCCCGATCGAAGGTATTACCCGACTGGTCATATTACTCAAATCCGGTCATACTCAAGATTGCTTCATGAGTTTTAGCAACTGTATCACTCGATAAATGCTTCAATTAATTGATTGCTCGCGTTCATTTCTCGTCACATTTCACATCTAACTTAACGACAATTGTGTCACGTAGATTCCTATGCCACAGCTGAGTACATAGCTGATTTGAAACGACGTGACAAAACATTTTTACGAAATAATATGTCAACGATAAAGACTATAAGTGTACCCAGCAAATACAGACAGTAAATCTTTTTTAAGGTTCAAAAAACATGTTCAGATGTTCTATTTATATCACAACACTGTCAACTTTTAATACGTTATATCAATTCGGTGAGATATAAATTTTATTTCGTCAAGTGACGGAAGAATTTTATACGGAATTTTTGTACACAAATATCCGCTATAAAAATGATTTTTGGTATTTTTCAAACAGCCAAAAATTTGCATAGTGTTCCTAATCAAGGTGTCGACATAGAACATCGAGAAACGTTCAATGACGAACAAAGAGACAAGCCGAGGAAAAAAAAGATGTTACAAAAGACGTGGGCGAGTAGGTTAAGACGGAAACATGTCGATACGAGAAGAAGAAGAAAAAGGAGTGAGATTGGAGAAAATAAGGAGTCCGAGAGAAAGAAGAAGGTGAAGCTTAGTCAGACGGTTGGGCAGAGAGGCAGGAGCATTGGTGCGCGGTGGTCAGTCAGCTCGATGTCAGGCTGCTAATTGGCAGCCGTGTCGCATAGAGGTATCATGAGCCGGTTCCTGCAGTTGGCTCCTTGTCGCGTAATTCGTAAGCGGTTCTTGCCCCCTCTCACGACGGTTCTTATTTCCACCACTTGTTAATCTTTCCATTTATTTCTTTTGCCCCGTCAGCTTCCTCTTTTGCCGTCTTGCTCGGCTTACGCACGCATCGACGGCGAGACACGCAACATCTCCGGACAGATCCGGATAGCGCGCGACACTTTTTTTTCACTATTTTTGCGAGAAATTTTTCATAATTTATTCTAGTCCGTGGCTAAGTGCAACATCCAAGAAAGTTGCGAAACTACCACAGCGAATCAGTCGCCAATACCATTTTTACTCGAATGTGAATGAAAATGCCTAATTATTGTATTAATATTTAATTCTTTTTTTTCTTAAAAATTTTCCCCTTTTTTTTTTTTTTTTTTTTTTTTAAGGCTCTTTTTTTATGTAATTCTTATTTATTTATAGAAGGTTCGGTGACACTTTACTTTTTCCCTGACCAATTTTGAAATCCCCTGATCAAGATTTTTTTTTCTAACTTTTTCTGGTTTTTCTGGTTTTCCCTGACTGCGGCCACCATGAAATTTCTACAAGAAAAAAATCTCTACCACAATCAAAATAAAACCTACCGGACATGAAATAAAACTCTACTGGAATACAACGCTACCGTCTAACCTTGTATTCCGGCCAAAAATATAGTAAATGCTTTCTCGTAGAAGAAGCTTTGCGAATAAAGGGACGTTAAGAGAAAGTGTTGTAAAAACTTAAACTTTCAACTTTCAACTTTGATGAGGAAACGCTATGAAAACTTCAATTTTCAATTGTTTATTATTAATATTCGTTAATTATTAACATTTCTGTAATGAAAAATATTTCGTTTAAATATTATATTATATGCGATTTCTTGTTCCTATATTAAGTAGGCAAATTAATTATGGTCGCAAAATTCTTGCTGTCTTAAAATATTTCTACATTTTGTTTTCTTTTTCTACGCAGCATAATATTATGTCCTGGCAAGCGGACCGGTGTTAGTTCTCCGCTGACAATTGAGGCAAGCGACTGGATGTATCGGTGGACGAATGGTTCCCCATCGCCGCCAGGCCATTTTATGCCTTGTCGTGACATGCGTCACGCATATATCACCGCTGATTATTAATATTCGTTAATTATTAATATTCATCAATCGTTAATATTGTAAAAATTAATATTCGTTAGCTATTAACATTTCTTGAATGAAAAATATTTCATTTAAATATTATATTATATGCGATTTGCTGTCATAAAAAATGTCTAACTATTTTTTTTTTTTTTTTTTTTTCGCATCATAATAATAATATATTTTTCTTACGAGCGGACCGCAGTTAGTTCTGCGCTGACAATTGAAGTAAGCGGCTGGACGTATCGATAGACGAATGGTTCCCCATCGCCGCCGAGCCATTATATGCGTTATCGCATCAAGCGTGACGCGTGGGTGTCGCGAGAGGCGCACAATTTTGCGTAGGAAAAGTTGGGCATGCCGTTTGGAGCGCCGCCGAAGAGTAGCGTACACTCATTCGCTCGGTTGAGGAGGCACGACAGTCCCGTACTGAATTACGAGCTCGCACCGTATACCGAGAGACTTGTCGTCGTTTCGTCGCAGGTCACCGTCGGTGTGTATCGAAGTCATGCACGTGCACGTGCACACAAACAACCGCACCTACGAAGACGTGTACACGACGGTAGTGAGGCTTGCTGGGTGGTCTCGGACGTTTCTCGGACTCACGACCATACGGCATACAAGGAGGAGAGTACGTACCACCCATCTTCGGGTTTTGCACATTGTCCTCCGAGCCTCCGAGGCCGGATGACTCGGACAGCTCGCCATAATTATTATATACTCTTAATTTAATTTAGAGTTCGATTTTTTAAAAATAAATGTTCGATGTTTGTTATTTTAAAAACATTTTTTAATAGGGTAATGGCACCAATGGGTGGACCCGTCCCATTGTAGGACATTTTTATGCAGATTTTATTGATCTCCAACTTAAGGATTAGTAATCCAATTTGAGGCTTCAAATCGTATCTAGAAACATTGTTTGATACACGGAAAAAAGTTGTACGAGGGTTAAATGAATTTAAGCCTAAACTAAGTCTAAATTAAGCCTAAATTAAGCCTAAATGAAGCCTAAATGAAAGACTAAATTAAGCCTAAATTAAGCCTAAATTAAGCCTAAATTAAGCCTAAATTAAGCCTAAATTAAGCCTACATTGAGCCTAAATTGAGCCTAAATTAAACCTAAATTAAGCCTAAATTAAGCCTAAATTAAGCCTAAATTAAGCCTAAATTAAGCCTAAATTAAGCCTAAATTAAGCCTAAATCAAGCCTAAATCAAGCCTAAATTAAGCCTAAACAAAAATTTTTGTTGTACCAACTAAATACACGTTTGAACGTATGTCACCGCGCATTTGGTTAATCCAACCGTTTCTTTTTCTCAGTGCAATATTCATGAATTGTTATTCGTGAATGGGCCGATATTTCATCAACGTATCTGTACCAAAGTGAGTCGAAAAATGGACAACATTCATTAGATTGACAAAAAATCAACTGAATCTAGTTTAGCATTTGAGTCGATTTATGGTCGATTTTTAAAAAATATAATCCATAATTGCTTCTAGTTTAATCTTAGTTGATAAACCAAAAATTGACCGAACGAAGTTTACCCAATTAAGTCGATAAGTCGTCAAGTTTATAAAAGTCGATTATGAATTGACCTATTATTACTTTCAGATTACTCTTGGCTGACAAACCAAAAGTCGACCTAAAATTAACGGAACAAGTCTGTCCAACTTAGTCGATATGTCGTTGAGTTCATAAAAGTCGACCATTAACTAACCCATCTTTACTTGTAGTTTAATCTTAGTTGATAAACCAAAAGTCGACCTTAAATTAACCGAACGGAGTTTACCAATTTGAGTTGATATATGGTTAAGTTGATAAAAGCCAACCATTCATTGATCTTCCATTATTTCAAGATCCAATATCAGTCGCCCATAAACTAACCAACCAGCGCCTTCGGGAATTGGTCAATAATCCGCCGAGTCAATAAAAGTTTACCAAAAACGAGCCGCTTGATTAAAATTAAAATTATAGTAAATAATACAGATTATTAAATTTTCTAAAATTAATTTCATTTTAATTTTATTAAAATTAGTAGTAGTAGTAGTAAAAGAGATTTATTGCCAGTGCTTAACAATTTTTGTACAAGTGTCTCCTTATATTAGATTTTTTCCTATGTTGATAATACACTTTGGCAAAGGGCCATCGACCTGAGTCCTTCAACCCGGGTTTGTCTTTGGTATGTGGAAGGTCTTACTAATTTTCCCCCCTTCCTTAAATTACGATTAAAAGATTTGTCGATTTGGTATCGTGATTCTTTCGTTGGCCATTAATTCTAGTTGTTGGTAGATTGTGTATGCGGGAAATTTGTGTCTGCGTGTAACATGTTGAAGCGGTTGTGTACATAGTGGCTTAATATTTATCGTTCTGGTTTACGGGAAATTTTTTAGTGAGCACATTGGATCTTTGAACTATTGGGATCATTCCTGTTGTTGAGTATAGCACTGTATTCGGCGGGTGAAATTATTTGATTAAATTAAACGATAGATAAAAATTAAATTTGACTCAAAGTTGACTGATACTTGACCGATTTCCGTCGATAGACCTAAGTCGACCCTAAAAACGACTAAATTCGGTCCGCTAGGGGATCGAATACGAACGACTTTTGGTGGTTATCCTTAAGGTAGCTCCAGCGAGTGGTGTTCCTTTCGTCTAAATTCGAGAAAATCGGGCAAGAATTGCAAACACTTCCCAATATTATAAAAATCTGAAAAAATTCATACTTATTATAGGCACTGAAAAGATTCATCTTGCATAATAATAATTTCAAAAGGTTATTAACAAATTGTTGAAAAAAAAAAAGTTCATCAAAATATGTGGTAACGCAACTTTTTTAAAAAATAAAAATGATTCGTTCATTTTTCGGAATACGTATGAATTTTTTCAGATTTTTATCTTTATTTTGATTTTTCTTGTTTTTTACACTGATAAATGTGCGAAAATCAAAGTAAAGATAAAAATCTGAAAAAATTCATACGTATTCCGAAAAAAGAACGAATCGTTTTCATAAAAAAAAAGTTGAGTTACGGTATATTTTGATGAACAAATTTTTTTTCAACAATTTGTTAATAACATTTTGAAATAATTATTATGTAAAATAACTCTTTTTAGTGCCTATAATAAGTATGAATTTTTTCAGATTTTTATAACATCGGGAAGTGTTACCCGAATTTCTCGAATTTAGGCGAAATGAACACCACTCGCTGGAGCCACCTTAAGCCCCTGGAAACGACTGGGCGATTAGCCCATCTTGCCCGAAGACCCAACGTTTGGCCGTATCACCCGAAATTCTCCAGCAAGAAAATTGCACCGAAGTTTCAGGCGCACGAGACGCTACGAGCAATTTGATAATCAACTGCACGCGTGGGTCCGTCCGTCAGACGGTGGCAAGGAGGATGACGTATGTCCGTGTGGAGCATGGGGGCGAGTTGATACTCGCCGCTGGGGGAGGAATAGCGCCGGGAGGCCGCCACTGTTCCTGCCGGTTGCGAAAGGTGATGCAGATGCTAGTATTGCCGCTATCTGCACCGGAGTTGACACCTGACGGATGGCACCGCGTCGGCAACGCGGGATATTAATTTGGTAATTTATGGGCTCCGATTAGACAGCGCTATCTGTCCAGCTAATGCGCGAACCGTTGGCAGGTTATCGCCGTAGGCCCCTCTGCCAGGGGTTCCCTTCGACGTCGCGCATTATAATCCTGTGCTGACAATAAGACTGTAAACTCATCGACTTCGCTACCCTACAACATCGTTGCACATCGTACGACACGAAAATACCGCAACAACAAATATCCGATGGTGCAGTCTAATTGACTGTTCGATTGCAAATGCGTGACAATGATGAATGATCGACTATTAACTTGATTATCGCTTGGGCAAAAACTCGAAGTACCCGTTATGCATTCCGAAACAGGGAGGGAGAGAGCGGTTTTTTTTGTATCATAGGATGAAAGCCACCTAAGTATATCATGCATAACCGGCAGTCCACATACTTGAGTACTCGAATACGAACAGTGAGTACTTAGAGCTTCCGCCCAGCTCTGGTACCGCGTTCCGGAAAGTACCTTTTACTTCAAGTACTTTTTGTACTTGCAGTACTTTCAAGTACTTCTCGAGGATCCTCCCAGGTATTCCCCAAATACCTTTCAAGTACCTTTTAAGTACCTTCCCAATACCTCTCAAGGACCTTGGAGGCAACTTTAAGGCAACTTTGAGGCAACTTTGAGGCAACTTTGAGGCAACTTTGAGGCAACTTTGAGGCAACTTTGAGGCAACTTTGAGGCAACTTTGTGGCAACTTTGAGGCAACTTTGAGGCGACTTTGAGGCGACTTTGAGGCGACTTTGAGGCGACTCTGAGGCGACTCTGAGGCAGCTTTGAGACAACTTTGAGGCAACTTTGAGGCAACTTTGGGGCAACTTTGGAGCACCTTTCAAGCACCTTTCAAGCACCTTTCAAGCACCTCAAGCACCTTTCAAGCACCTTTCAAGCACCTTTCAAGCACCTTTCAAGCACCTTTCAAGCACCTTTCAAGCACCTTTCAAGCACCTTTCAAGCACCTTGCAAGCACCTTTCAAGCACCTTTCAAGCTTTCGTCGTATTTGCGACTGGATGGTTACGTTCTAGTATCATGTGCTATGACCCGTTGCACTCTTCGTTGCGCGGGTTAATATTGATTCTACGCTTGTAACTAAATAAAAACTGGATATTGCGTGCGACATCAATCTATTTCGATGTTTTAATTATGAATATATAATTGAGTCAACCCGATTACACCAACAGTCTAAGCAATGATCGTTATCGCCACATTTACTTCATCCGATAAAAATAACAATCAGCTACTTATCTTACTCAAAGTTCTTTAAGCAACGTGTAGCAGATATTTCAAGGTTCCCGTTTATTTTTGGCCGTCTATTATTGAGAACAGTTTGTTTTTCACTCGAATGGTCGAATTCTTCCTTAAGTGCCCTCCACTACCCCGTTCTAGGCAAATAAAACATGTCAAAGCCGACAGAATACAAAAGACTTGGCATAGCTGAGATATTTTTTTACGAGTCAATCAGCGATGTTACCGATCTGGCTCTGCAGCGTACAATAACCCATTAAAATTTCAAGAGAATCGATTTAACCGTTTAAATTTTAGGTCATTCTGAATTTTTCGAATGTCTTGAAAAAATTGTACTGTACTAGACGGAATTTTCCTCATTAAATATTCATTTATGAATAAAATAAGTGGTAGATTCGTGACCGGCGTGAAAAAATACATAGAATACCATCCCGGAGTGGCGACCAACGAAAAAATTTATCGGGCACTTTTATAACCAAAATTACAACATTAGGTTATTTTGCATATTTCCAAACAGCGATTTATTTGCTCCCAAATGGCATTGCCGAAAAACTTATGTGCTTATCATGTTCTACGGCAAGAAATACACGAGATGCTGGATAAGATTCTAGGAAAATAAAAAAATGTTAAAGTCGACAGAATACAGACTTGGCATAGCTGAGATATTTTTTTACGAGACAATCAGCGATGTTACCGATCTGGCTCTGCAGTGTACAATAACGAGACGCCACCGCGTCTCTTGACGGGTAGCGACTATGCTATAGAATGGTGTTGTGGTAGCGAGAGCGCTTTTACTTGTGACGCATGACAGATGGGTCAGAGAACTGAGAAACGCGTGCGTGAGTGGTGAACGTAAGTATCAACGTAGGTGGATGATGATGAATGGCTCTCGTCAAACGGAAGGGACCGCCCGCCGCTTCACGCCATAATGCTCGCGCTACCAACTCGCGCACCTAAAGGGCTCCACTGTACGCTACACACTATGCTTCCTGAGCTTATTAATGACTACGCAGCTACTTACTTACGAGAGAACAAGCCATTTACTGCCCGCTGGAAAATATCCTTCGACACTCGTACGTGATACGCGTACGCTTCTCGCGCCCCGAGAATTACATTCCGCCTTTGATGATACTACTTTTTTTTGCTTTCTCATAGAGGAAGCAAAAAAAATTGTTTTGGTAAAAAAAAAATTCTGAATTTTTAATGAAATGTAACGAACCTGCATCTCCGATATAAGTGTTCCGATTTCAATTTCAATAATAAGACTCTATTCGAATGTTTATAAATTGTTATATAAAAAAACACCTCTTTATAAATAGTTTCAATCAATACGTGAAAGACTCACGCTTGACCACAGGAGGCTCCTCCCAAAGCAGATAAGCGGAAATTCGCTCATTGGAGCATTTTACCACCAAAAGCCCCATAGTTGGTGGTTTTCACCCCTCCAGTTGTCAAGAGATGATTAGTATATAAGGAACAATAAAATCAACGAAATCAGTTCAGTTAACATCGAACCATTGTACGGACAACGCCGGGCTACACGCCTGTCGAGATAAAAAGCCAGAGTTCATAGCTCGTACGGCGAGTCAGTAGAAGCTGCGTCTTCAATTAAATAGTAATTAAAGATCTCAAGTATATAAATTCTCCGGATTTCAATAACGGTCGAACCTTATAAAACGACGGTTATATGTAACGTCATTAACGTGTTATAATAATAAAACCAATTAACGTGTGAAGTCAATGTGAGTATTGTGAGCTTGAAAATTCGCGCGAAAACGAATAGTTTAAGAAAACACAGTCATATCGACTGGTGTCACCAGCTATCGAGCGAAAAGATTTACGCGCGTGCGTAAATGTAAACAGAATCAGTGCGCGTGTTCCAAAATTTTACCGAGGCCCCGAGCCGACGATCGGCTTTGCTTCTTCCTCTTTCGCTCGGGGGACGTCGAGTTTGTCAGGCGTGAGGCTGACTTGGACAATGAATAAGAGGGAAGAGCGAGGACATCTCGTGTTTGACGCCAAGATTACCGAGCGTGGCCAGCCGGTGATTTCGATTATACGCAATTAGACGTCTGTGAACCTGTCTGGTCAGCGAGCCCCCAAGAAGAAACGAAAGAGCCAACGAGGAAGCATCCGGATACGATAGTTCAGTACTTCATTAATTAACGACAACAAAACGAAATCTAGACAATTTGGCTGTATATCTATTGGAACCTTGTGTGGATTGTATGTGATGGAATGGCGTATGCGCGAGGGTGTGTGGATAAATGTATAACGTGACCGAACCATAACGATTTGTACAGTGTGTCGGTTGATTTTTTTTTTTTTTTGAAAATGAAGTATTATTACGTGAGAGATAGAGGAATGAATCTATGTAAAAGTTGATTTTATATGGGATATCGTTTATTATAAGTTTCCTGATTTGTCGACCAAAAGTGGATGCGCGTAAGATTGAGGAGATATGGACCGGTGACAGATTTTAGTAAAGAAATGTAATGATCGACAAATAATGTTTAATTGCTTTCTACTAAAAAAAAAAGAATCGGTATTGTTTTCTTTATTTCACAGTATATACAACCTTTATCTCCTCGTTACAACATTAACCCGCGTTTAAATAAGATCGAATAACCGCGCCGAGCTGTCATAGCCAGCGATCGTCTAGAAAACTTCAAAGTTATCGTATAAATAGGCAAGGTTTCCGTCCCCGGTGTAAAGGACTGCCCTGCCTTGATCCGAAAAGAGGAACCGATAGTGTTGCGCTCTCCCTTACACTCTCACGAGTTGGGCTGGACGTAACAGAAAACATGTTCAGAATATTAATGAAAACATGTTCAGAATGTTCCACAACGTCGAAAAATCATATGTAGAAAAAAAATGTCCGGATGTGTGTGTGTGAATCAGAGGCGAAAAATTCTAACTGTTATAACTCGAGAATGCGTCGACCGATCAAGCTGAAATTTCACGCACGCTATGTGTGGTTAATGGACAATGTTTCGGCAAGATTTCATCAAAAAATGTTCTGTTGTTTTCTTTGTACGTAATTTTTAATTTCTTAAAAAATGTCGGTTCGCGCTCTAGCATTCACAATTTTTTAGCTATCTGGCTAAAAACGCACCCGCAAATGGAATATGATCACCCGATGTTCCCATTAAATTTTCAAGAGCATCGATCGAACCGTTTAAATTTAAGTCATTTTGAACTTTTCGAATTTCGTGAAAAAATTTTACTGTACTTTAGACGGAATTTTCCTCGTTAAATATTCATTTATAAATAAAATAAGTGGTAGATTCGTGATCAGCGTGAAATAATACATGGAATACAATTCCGACGATTAACGAAAAAGTTTATCGAGCACTTATATAACCAAAATTGCAAAATTGGGTGATTTTGCGTATTTTCAAACAGCGATTTCTTTGCTTCCAAATGGCATTGCCGAAAAACCTAACTTATTATTATGTTTTACAGCAAGAAATACACAAGATGATGGATAAGACGGAATTAAAAGAATTAGATAAAACGGTGTCATTTGGACTTCTCGACAAAAAATTGAAAAATCGAAAGAAAAATAAATTGGAAACCTAACTCTAAAATTTGGAAAAGCTAGATCAATATTTTGAAGAAAAAAAAATTCACTTAGGCAAGTCGTTAATCTATAAATGGTATGAAATTATTTTACACTTTTTGGAGACTAAGACAGTTTTTCGTTGAAATATTTTTATAATACGACAATCGAGTGCATTTGAAAAATAAAAAAAATCAAGGGTGAAAATCGATAAAAGAATACCAAAATAAAAAAATATAAACAAGTCTCTTTGGATTAAAAAAAATCAATTATTACCGAAATCGAGAAGAACGCTGTCGGCGCGGAACGCGAGGATCGCGGCTCACAGCAAATGCTGAGTGTATATAGTGATGGGTATACTGGCACGTCGCACGAGCAATTGATCACGTGAACCTGCACCGCGAAAATTTACATACGCTCGCACAGCAGTCGCGGCTGCGACACCAACCCCATTTTTAATCCGTCCCTACGATTCGACTCGATAAGTGAGAGGCTCGCCAGGGTCCGATAACGTTCGAAAATAATTGAAAAAAAAAACAAAACAAAAATGGAGAGAAATAAAAGAATGGTTGGGGAGTGAGGAGAAGCAAAACAAAAAAAAGAGCTCGTGGAAGAGGAACTGCGAAAGGAAGGGATGGGAGAGTATCGTTCGCCCCGCTCCCGTCCAAGTGGAGCATGGACAATGGCGCGGCCACAAATCAACCGGATTATGTTACTATTTCACGCATAGGCGCGGGGAGGGTGGGAAGGGGTTGGTCTGATAAATCAAGCTGCCGATCGGCCACAATAAACAATAACATTTTGACGGTCTCCTGGCTGGCTCTTCACCCCTACTTTTGCTCCCGATTTTCTCGTACTTAAGGGAAAAGGCTGGGTGCTTCATTTTCAACTTCCGACACTAACAATTCTGAGAGGATAATCGGAAAAGTGAAATTAAGTAAACAAATCCATACCATGAAAAAATAGAAAAAAGCTAAAAAAACGCATGTATTAAAAAATAATTAATTACGAATTTTCAGTGACTTTTTTTCCCGCTGATAAATTTTGAGATATGTAAATAATGTTTCGGTCATTTAGCATAAATCGCGTGTGTAAATCGCATAAAAAATTGTTTTCTACAAATGCCCTTTTAAGACTGCAGACTGCGTCAATAATTTTTTTTTCTTAGATATCTGCGCTTTCGAAATGGCATTAATTACAGTTCTCATTACCAGTACGTGTAAAAAAATGTGGTCTGGGATAGATTTGTCATAGATCAATTATGTGTCTATCAGACCCTCTGGGACCTTGGGTTCCAGAGGGTGAAACAACCTAGGGATGAAAACGTTACGAAAATTTGCAAAAATTGTAGTTTTTAAACAAATTTTCCGATTTTCAAATTTGATACGTCATTTCACAGAGGACACATCTGCCCATTAGAACAAAAATAGTCCCATTGTATTCCGTTAAAAAAGTCTATTTATTTTGACAACCGAAAATGGGGAAAAGTCGAAAACTGGAACATGGAAAAAATCAATGAAAACGCAAACAAAGTTGATTTTGCGTGAGTTTTAACATTTATGATTCTTGAAAAAATTGAAGGTAATTAAAAATAAAAAATAAAAATAATAAAAGTTATGAAATTATAACCATTATAAAAATTATAAAAATTGCCAAAAATTATAAAAAATAAATAAAATGGCGACCGTATAAGTCTAAATTACATAATAGTAACTTACATTCGAGTTCTAACAAACAAAACAAAACATCACTTACTTAAATAAAACACTAACGGGAACTCCCAACTGGGGTACATTAGTACCCCAAACGCGCGGCGTTAGCGTCCTGTGCAGCTCACGTCCTCCCCACATCGTCGCATCATAAAATTAAATTGTCGTGGACGTCCTTTGTCAATAATGCCAATTACTACTTTAGGAGCGCAGTTTAAATATGGTCTGCGGTACTTTTGTACCCCATATGTGAGTTCTAAGTTTAAGCAGACTCAGTCGGTAACAAAACCTGTAATCCATTTTTTTCAAGGTTCTTCAATACTTTCGCCCAAACGCAAGCAATTAACATCTTTATCTGAAAGTTGAGAAGCCCACTAATAATTTAATTATCTCCCGAAAAGTTATGCACCTCAAAAAAAAAAAAAAAGAAAAAAAAGAAAAACATGGCTTACATTTTTTGTTACCGGTTTCTCATCGCCGAAAGTGAACAAGAAGATCCGCAACTCGTTCCCTCGCTCAGGAGGAAACCCATCTGTTAATTCGTCGGCCCCGCTATCCTCCCGATATGTTTCCCGTTTCGCTGCGGTTGAAAATAACCAGCGGAAACTGTCCTCGAGAGTGACGAACGATCCGAAGCATCGTGAGAGCTCACTGGCAACAACTTTGTCGATTCAACTTACATAAACACACTTCCACGTATTGCGTACATTCGTTCCCGAAGCGAAAATTTATATTAAAATCTTCTCTCTAGTATGTCTAAAATCGTGTATTGCGACACTGTCAACGGACGGTGAATTATGTCGTTCATCACCGTGGAATAAAACATTTATACCGCCGATTTATTTATCACTGACGGACCGATGTTGACCAGCAGATTTATTGTTCTTTGCACAATCTCTTCCATTAGATTGTGGGGTTATATCGGTACAAGCATAAACACACGCGAAATTATACGCCCGGTGACGTGCCCGAATGACGATCATCGCTGATGATTCGTTGAGAAATGGGATCACGCGAGAAGTGCTCACCGAAAATAGATTTTCCAACAGACAGGGCAGATACTGTGAGAATGAGAATCCACGGATTCCTCGAGAGTGAGCCAGCGCACGAGTGAGATCGACTTCTTTCGTCGTTACCCTGGTGAAAATCTTTCTCTGACAATTTGTATGAAAAAGTCTAAAAGGAACGTTTCAGTGATTTTCATCGATTTTCCGAAATTTTTCTCCGATTTTCTCTGCTGTATGTTAAAATATCTTTACCGTTTTCTCCGCACAATCTCCAGCATATATTAGAGAAATTCATGACATGGAATTATTGACAGATGTCACTCTTGTCAAATAGTTTATTTTCCGTCGAAACTTTTTTTTTTTTAAATTCTTACTATTATATATATAATAATAATAATTATTATTATTATTATAAATTTATTTACATTGTTATATTAATATATGACATTACATTATATTATCTGCTCGCAAGGAAAGCAACTTTCTGCGAAACACGACAGCTGTCAATAATTTCGTTGGAGCACCGTTGCTAACTTCTGTGCCTTAGAAATTCAGAGTATTTTCCGAAAAATGCTGGATACCTCTGATTTTTTTTATATAGTACGTGAAGAGAAAATACGAGTTGTTTCTAAAATTTACTCATTTTGTTACAAAGACGAACAGCAGACTTGTTCAATGAAAATGCAATTTATTTTCTGAAAAACTCCGAATTTCTCGGATAATGTGGGTTTAGAGAATTTCAAAGAACTTACGAGTTCACTCTAAGATCTGCTTCTGGTATTCGTACGAATAGCAAACTTTCATGTTCGTGTTCGTACGAACAGAGATATTCAGAGAAATATGTTCACCAGGGCATGTGCTGCTCGGCCCAACGCGCTAATATATAATTTTTTTTATTGAACGTGATTCGTATTGATATTGCTATTGGGAATTAACAACGAACAGAGATGGCGTTATTCCAATCCATCAGGATTTTGAAGTCCTCATTCCAACAGCACTTTGCGATACAAGTGCGGTAAAGCGGATTTATAGACTCACTTGAAGTTTATTCTTCTTTAGAATAAACTTAGATTCTTTGGAGGATTTAGAATATACTTGGAGATACTTGGAAATACTTGGAGATACTTGGAGATACTTGGAGATACTTGGAGATACTTGGAGATACTTGGAGATACTTGGAGATACTTGGA